>CAMZMU010000027.1:60583848-60855845 GCA_947311845.1 Poa pratensis | reverse complement strand
ACTATTGCAGCGTAGAACGCAAGCGGATTTCAAAGCACGTCATACTAGCACGAATAGTCTTTCGGTTGCCCGTGCCGTGCTGTGTCATAGGCAGTTCTTGCCTTCCTGGCAAACTCATACGAGTTAACAATATCCCATTCGACGTCGCTCATTAATTGAACCTTAGGAAAATGAGAACATGTATGCGGCCCGTGGCACAGTGATGTTGAATTTGTTGGACCGGATGACAGGGGCAATAATAATATCCTTTCCGTCCCAGTGTCACGCCTTTGACTTGCTTACGTTCGATTGGTCCAATGGGGTATTAGGGACATGCATTTCCCCCGATTTCATAATACTATTTTCTATGACATCATCCTGGGCTCTTGATAAGAACGAACCAGGAATTTTTGTTCAAGCTACTGATTTTATCTTTGATTTGCAATAGGATTTGTTTTCCTTTGTGGCAACTGTGGTGGAGCTAGATAGGAAATCAAAGGAGGGACGACTATTCTAGAGCAACAAGAGAGGGACAACTATAAGAATGGAAAACCTTACCAGGGCCAAAGTTGAGGTTATAACATATAGTATACATTTAAAAAAAAAGGGAGTTCCTTGGGCTCTGCATCGAAGAGATGCATATGGACTTAATTTATTTCATTTATTCAACAAAGACTGGCAAACCGCCTTACAACAAGCATATAGACCGAAGGCACCAAGCAAGGTGACAAAGCACCACCCCACTAGCACAACGATAGAGGAAAAAGGGACCTTATGCCCCGGCACAGCCATTGCCGGCTCACCGGCCAAATCAGAGATAGTACCTCATGCGCACGCTCTGAAAGTCGCCTCGCCATTTTCGTCAATAATATATAGTATACGTAGAGGGTTTGCTATCTATTTTATGGAGACATACAAAATTCATGGGAAGGCCATAACCCAGGATGGTCTAATCTTTATGTTGCTCTGCCATTGAGTGTCACTATTCGTTCTTCAATTCAAAGAGAGAAAAAAAGAGTAGAATGTTTCCTTTGGTCTCAGTTTCAAGGGAGAAGGCGGGAATTTTATGCTCTACTCAGACCTCCTTTTAAAATTCGTATGCACCTAAGACGAGGGTTTTATGTTTTAATTTACTTTGACAGTAGTTTGAATTTGATTTTAATGTGCTTATTAGAATTACTTCAAATCAAACATCGAAGTCTGCAAAATGTTGCTTTTTAATTCTCTACTTTGCACATGCCTTCCTATATGAGTTTCTCCATTCCTGCGTTTTCGAAATCCTGCGAGTTAAAGAAGCCTTAAGCTCATTGTGATAACTTTAACTGATCTTTTGTACCCTAAATATATGCATTGTATAGTACTCCTTAAGAATGTTTCATTCCTTCTTTCTACCGAAACCTTGTTCAGTTTATTTCTCTTCAAGGGTTGATTTTATTGGGGTTCAAGCAGATTGGACTGCATAATTTGTGTGTTGTTGCATTCTTCAACTAGTTGATTTTGTGTTTTGAATCTTTGTTTGTAGCTGTTGCTATAGTGAAACTTCAGTACTTGATTTGGTTATCATTGGTTGTGGTCCTGCTGGCCTTTCTCTGGCTGCAGAATCAGCAAAGAAAGGACTCACTGTCGGTCTCATTGGACCTGATCTTCCATTCACAAACAACTACGGTGTATGGGAGGACGAATTCAAAGGTAGCACAGTATTTGCCACATGTTTGGATAACATCTTCACCAGGATGATATTAGCAAGATGATATACCTTTCTCTCTTCTTTTCAGATCTCGGTCTGGAGAGCTGTATTGAGCATGTCTGGAAGGATACTGTTGTGTACCTAGACCGTAACAAGCCGATAATGATTGGCCGGGCATATGGTCGGGTGCAACGAGACTTGCTGCACGAGGAGTTGCTGAGAAGGTACATTCTCCCTTAACGACCCTTGATTCAGAAGCATCAGGCAGCATGATATAAATATTTCTTGATTGGTAACAATGATTCAGTAATTGACAGATGCAATGAAGCTGGTGTTACATACCTCAACTCGAAGGTGGAACAGATAATAGAATCTCCAGACGGGCATCGAATAGTATACTGTGAACGGAACCAAAAGATACTTTGCAGACTTGCCATTGTTGCATCTGGAGCAGCATCTGGTAAGCTTCTAGAGTATGAGGTTGGAGGTCCGCGTGTTGTGTGCAGACTGCGTATGGTGTAGAAGTCGAGGTACACATTAGCCCTGTGCAAAGTGCTTGTTCTTCATGGTTTGCAGATGACACTTCATTGATATCATTGAAGATGAAATTTTCATATGTTTGTGTAAATTTCAGGTTGAACAATATCCATACGATCCCAGCTTGATGGTTTTCATGGACTACAGAGAATGTTTCAACGAGAAATTCTCACATCCTGAGAAGCAAATCCAACATTTCTCTATGCCATGGCCATGTCTTCCACCCGAATTTTCTTCGAGGTCTATATGAAAATTTTAGTACGGTGTTTCTGTAATGGACATGCTTCCATACTCTTAGGTACTGACCAAAGTAATACATTGCAGGAAACATGCTTAGCTTCAAAAGATGCAATGCCATTTGATCTGCTTAAGAAGAGGTTGATGTCTCGGCTGGATGCGATGGGAGTTCGTATCCTAAAAGTATATGAAGAGGTAACTAGTTATGGGTTCATATTCATATTTGATTGTCTTGCATATGTGTACTTCAATTTCGGTTGAAGTGTTGAACCTTGATTTAGGAGTGGTCCTATATTCCTGTTGGTGGATCCTTGCCTAACACAGACCAGAAAAATCTTGCATTTGGTGCTGCAGCGAGTATGGTCCATCCTGCAACTGGTACGTACAAGTCCTCAATCTGAACTCGTCATTCCCAATTGAGATGGATATTAACGATATTGTAGAACATTCTTAGGATACTCGGTGGTCAGATCTTTGTCCGAAGCTCCAAGATATGCTTCTGTGATATCGGATATCTTACGAAATCGTGTAAATTCTGGACAATATTTGCCTGGAAGTTCTCAAGACCCCAGTCCATCAATGCTTGGTACAGATTCCTTCCGTTGTTTAATGAATTCAACAGATAGAATTAAATCACTTCAGATGAGCACATTTCTGTTCTGCAAAATAGGAGATATGAGCAAAACTGTCTGCTGCTAACCATTGTTTGATATTTCAGCTTGGAGAACGCTATGGCCTCAAGAACGGAAGCGTCAACGCTCATTCTTCCTCTTTGGATTGGCGTTGATAATACAACTGGATAACGAAGGCATCCAAACATTCTTCGAAACGTTTTTCCGGTTACCCAAGTGGTAATTATGCCCATCCTTTGCTTATATTGCTTGTTCTCGGTACATAATCTATCTTTCCAGCAATTTCGCATCACTTTTAATTTCTTCAAACAGGATGTGGCGAGGATTCCTTGGTTCAACGCTTTCATCAGTGGATCTCATGCTCTTTGCACTCTACATGTTTGCAATTGCGCCTAATAATTTGCGAATGAACCTGGTCAAACACCTCCTCTCTGACCCGACAGGCTCGGCAATGATCAGGACCTACCTGACCTTGTAAAACCATTTCACTAGTCTGCAAGAATTCTAGAAAGTGTACAGTTTTTTGTAGTTGTACATAACATAGTTAGAGGGGTTGGATGTCACTTGGCATGCTACAACGTTTGTTGGCTATGGCGGTCGAGTAGATCTCTGTAGTGGAGTAAAGTGTGGATCATGTATAGTTGAACTGGCCATTTTTAGGTCTCTCTTATGTTACCAGTATTCCTTTTTCCTGGTTTTCTGCATGCTTAATTTTAGATTCGCTCTCGGTCAAGGCTCCTCCAGGAGGAAAAAGTGGGAGCTTAATGGGTGCAAGAATAGCATGAGGTTAGGCTATTCCTGTTCCGTCGCTACGCCATTTCATGCATGCGGGAATGAGAGCGTGGCGGAAGGAGGTCTCTGTAGCAAGGAAGGAAGGGAGCGGGAGGAAGAGGAGAAGGGACGCTTCCGTCGCTCCCTCAACCTCGCTGCATCTCTTCCTCATCGTGGCCCCTTTCTAACTTTTAACATCAACTACACGATCAGCTGGTCGGAGCAACGCCGGCGTCCATTCCCAGTCGACGAGACAGGCGTACGGGTGCTCGATTACTGGCCGGACTACTGCAGGACAAGATGATGCAAGGTAGCCCCCTCAGCCCCGACGAGCACCGGCTGACCTCGCCGCCGAGCCTACACCAGCCGGCGTCGACCATCGTGGTCGCCATCGACCGGGACCGGAACAGCCAACTGGCCATGAAATGGGTCGTCGACCACCTTCTCTCCGGCGCCTCCCACATCATTCTCTCCACATCGCCGCCCACCATCCTGCAGCCAACCGTATGTAACTTTGGCCGCTTCACATCCTTAGCCCATGAAGTGTAAGAACTGATGATGTAGAGCCGTTGTTGCGTAGATGGATTTGCCATGGCCGAGACGACACCGGGGGCCCTGGAGGCTGAACTGAAGGAGATCTTTGTCCCCTTCAGAGGATTCTGCTCCAGGAATGGGGTAATTGAGAAATCATGCACCCTGCGTAATTCTTTCGGCTCCATGAAGATGGGAGGTAAACTGATAGTGGATGAACCTGCAGGTGGAAGAGTCCGAGGTGATACTGGAAGAGGCAGACGTTTCCAAGGCCATCATAGATTACATCACTGTGAACAAGATCCAGAGCATCGCGCTCGGCGCATCCAACAGGAACGCCTTCACCAAGAAATGGAAGAACCCCGACGTGCCGTCCAACCTGATGAAGGGCGCGCCGGACTACTGCAACATCTACGTCGTCGCCAAGGGCAAGCCCGTCAACGTCAGGCTCGCCAAGTGCGGCGTGCCGGCCGACGACAGCGACTTCGGCCTCGGGACCTACTCCAGGAGGGGCTCCAGGGGGCAGCTGCCGCCGGTGATGCCGGAGTCGGCATCCTGCAGCAGGCGCTCCGTCGACCCAAACTTTGGGCCGAGCTCACCACCCGCCCGCCATTCCGTGAGCGCTCGCTGCCGGCGTCGGCGACCAAACCTTATATCCTGTCGGGCAGGATCGACAGCACCGACGGGTCCTACCGCGCTACGCTGCGGACAAACTCCCACGATCCCTCCAACTCCAATGTTGACCCCGACTTCGGACAGGCGACGCATTTCTCCTCCATGGACTTTGGGGAGAACATCGACGCGCTCTCCCTCAGCCCCCGGGACTCCTGCTCACCCCTATCCACCGTGAGTTCATCTTCCTCCGGCCCGATGAATAGGCATTGATCTTGAATCGTTCCGTCCACCGTTTGCAAATGTTTACGCACGGCATGCAGGCCCAGCGCGAGGTGGAGGCGGAGATGAGGCGGCTGAAGCTGGAGCTCAAGCAGACGATGGACATGTATAACGCAGCGTGCAAGGAGGCCATCAACGCGAAGCAGAGGGCCAAGGAGATGCACCTGCTTAAGATGGAGGAAGCGCGGCGGCTGGAGGAGTCCAGGCAGGCGGAGGAGGCCGCGTTGGCGCTGGCCGAGATGGAGAAGGTAAAATGTCGTGCCGCCATGGAAGCAGCCGAGGCGGCGCAGCGTCTGGCCGACCTGGAGGCGCAGCGTCGCCGCAACGCCGAGGTGCGCGCGCGCAGAGAGGCCTACGAGAAGGTACGCGCCCTAGATGCCATCGCCAGCCACGACTTCCGCTACCGCAAGTACAGTATCGACGAAATCGAGCTCGCCACCGAGAGCTTCTCTGAAAGACTCAAGATCGGCGAGGGCGGTTACGGCCCCGTGTACAGCGCCAGCCTCGATCACACGCCGGTGGCCATCAAGGTGCTCCGCCCGGACGCCCAGCAAGGGAGGAAGCAGTTCCACCAGGAGGTGGAGGTGCTCAGCTGCATCCGCCACCCCAACATGGTGCTGCTCCTTGGCGCCTGCCCAGAGTACGGTTGCCTCGTGTACGAGTACATGGAGAACGGAAGCCTCGAGGACCGCCTATTTCGGCGCGGCGGCACAGCGTCGCTCCCTTGGAGCCAGAGGTTCAGAATCTCGGCCGAGATAGCCACGGCGCTGCTGTTCCTTCACGGGACCAGGCCGGAGCCGCTTGTGCACCGAGACCTCAAGCCGGCCAACATCCTGCTGGACCGCAACTACGTGAGCAAGATCAGCGACGTCGGGCTTGCGCGCCTCGTGCCGCCGGCGGTGGCGGACAGCGTGACGCAGTACCGGCTGACGGCCACGGCGGGCACCTTCTGCTACATCGATCCCGAGTACCAGCAGACGGGCAAGCTTGGCGTCAAGTCGGACATCTACTCGCTCGGCGTGCTGCTGCTACAGGTGGTGACCGCCCGGCCGCCCATGGGGCTCACGCACCACGTCGAGAAGGCCGTCGAGGTTGACACCTTCGCCCAGATGCTCGACATCACCGTCAAGGACTGGCCCGTCGAGGAGGCGCTCGGTTTCGCCAAGCTCGCACTCAAGTGCACGGAGATGCGGAGGAGGGACCGACCGGACCTTGCTACTGTCATCCTGCCGGAGCTCAACCGGCTCAGAAACCTCGGCATCGCCTATGACCAGGCGCGGGCGAGCGGCGTTTCCAGCGACAGCAGCTCGCGCGGGCAGGAGAAAACTAATGTCAGCTCACCGACGGTTGACGGGTCGTGGAGAACGGCAGAGAGTTAGGATTGGTGCACACAAGAGTTAATTTTCTGTAACTCCGTGTCAGATAGAGTGAGCTTAATTACAAGGAGGGACAATGTCAATTGTCCACGTTCGTTTTGGGTTAAAGGTACTTAATTACCTTGGTGTATGTAGTTCCTCGCATGCTTAAATTGACATGTTAGCAATGCCGGGTCACAATTCGATTCATAAATTTCTTGCATATTTGATTGATATCGTTGAGTTAAATCCAGCACTTAAATAGCTCAAATACAACAGCCATTAAACAGAAATTAAATAAGGTACATTACGACGACGAAGCCTAGGTCAGAGAAAGACATGTTGGCGCGAATAGCCAACAGCCTCCTGCCACTTCAACTTGGGCGACTGGAACTTAAGCGAAACGATATCAGGAATTAATGGTCGTCCAATACCTGAACTGATTTAGGTCTCACCTAGGTGCAAGTTCAGAACACTAAATCATGACAAACCTCCATTTTCAGATCATACTCTACTAAGTATGGAAGCTCGGAAAAACCTTTACGATGAATCGTCTTCCCAACCAGCAACTGCTTCAGACAGATTGAACCACTTGATCTGCCATTGAACTATCGGTTCATTGTTTCTTGATATCCCACTTCTGGCCAGAAAGCTTGAGGAGCAACCATGATATTTCATCAGTATCATTTAAGAGCTAAACTTGGGCAATGACTTGATGATAACACTGACGGACGTACCCAGAACACGGCACACAGCTGGAAACAACCATGATGTCACGATGACTTGATGATAACACTGAACACGGCCCAGCTGGACAAAGAACTGCTTCAGAAAGATGGAACACGGCACTAACCCAGCTGGATAAATATGGATGACATGCGTTATACAGAATGTGTACTGTACCTCCTCTGCGACATGATGCTTCTCAGACATACCGTAACGCTGCTTTCTCAGAGGGTAAACAAACAAGTGTTCTACAGTTGCTATTTACAGTTTCATCATTGACCATGATACAATTACAAACAGTCCATATGTGGTCACTCGAACATCATGAACCTGCAACTGTTATGCTCAGGTTCCAATTCCAACCCAACATCAAAAGTGCAGCATCCGCATTGTGTGGTAAGACTGGTTTGTATTTTTGCACACTGCACTTCTGGGGGGGAAAGAAAGGTATACTTATTAGTTAAGAGGAAGCGACTGGAAATTTAGAAGGATATACATTGAGTACAGCCCACTGAAAATAGAAGAGGTGCATCAAGTTTGAGACATGGTGAATTATACATACTGCAATTTTACAATGTGGTAGTATAAGCTACACAAAAGGCTCAAGATAATTGTTCGTTGCTAGCCAGTTTATTGGTCGCTACAGAGATTAGCAGTGACGCACCTCCTAAAGGATCAGGTGAGAGATCTGCCAGCCCATTCACGATCTTTCTTTTTTAGCTTCGCTTGCATCTTATTGAACTTCTGTTTTCCTTTCTCCAGAAGAGGATCGACCACTACATAGTCATTTGGATCATCCTTCCTAGTCATACCATCCTGCAAACACAAAATTAGCTCATGCACCCATTTCCCGTGTGTGTATGTGCGGGAAAAGAAAGCGGAAAGAATACCAGCATACCTTCGAAGACTCTGGTGCAAAAGTGAGGCGGTTGGCGTGCCACTCTTTGGAGCCCTCACCATCTTCTGGCTTTGTTTCCGTATTAGCAGGCTTACTGCTAAGAAAGGAAGCCTTGAACTTCTGTAACTTTGCTAGAGTCTAACAACAAAATTTGATGTTTAAGAAACAGTTAGGCGCTCAACTTGATGTACAAAAACTGAGAGGTAGAAGAGATGTCAGCTGGAATATGTACATGCATAATCAATCTTGTAATGGCACAGAGAAATGTGCTGATGAGAAAGCAGATAAATAGTACCTCCTCTTCACGGCCTTGGAGGCTGCGTTTTCTCTGTTTCTTCAGATGTTTCTCTTGTTCAGCTGGATTTAGCAGTTGCAAATTATCATCTCCTCTGGACATCCTTTCAGTATTGGCTTCAGAGCCAATGCCTTTTTTCTTCAAGGATAGTTTCCGTGTTTTCGACAACTGTTGATCATCGTCGTCACCATCTTCATCGTCACTCCTGTGTACATTATCTACACGTTAATAACTTCAGAACTGTTGGATTAGATTTTCTACCCAGTAATGCTAAGTTCGAAGTGTTTCAGACATGTAAATAGATACAAGACACTTCTTCCAGTACCATTGATAAGTCTAGATTACCATATGTTTTATTTAATACATGGTAACCCTGCTACCAAGAAGAATTATGATTGCGAATGTGCAGAACAAAACTATGTATTAAAATGGCAAGGTAATGAAAATTAAAGATATTATTTTTTATATGATTGTGTTACAAGATTACAGATTCACATAATTCTTCCATTCAGAATGGTGATATTATGTCCCTGAGTAACTTAGTGCTAATTACCAAGTATTTTCTTTTGAGTTAAGTTTCCAGAAAATGATCACTTAATATTAAAGTAAAGAGAACATTACTACAAGGATATATAGGAAAACTACAGGTTATTCAAAAGAATATATGCTCCAGTCGTTCAAGACATCATAACGATAACCTACATGTTAGAACCAAACGACAGTTCTATCGTTACTAGTAGACATATGCAAAAGACAGTCACAGCACATAGGGAATCAGGAACATATAAATAATGTAGACAAAATCACAGAACCTGCGAGCTGGTAAATCTTTATCCTTCCGAAGAGATTTATCTGTAACAAAGAGGGAGACATAAATTGCTCAGTTCTCAAACTTGTTTAGCAATTATGTGACATCAGTCTAAAAAAGCAAGTAACTGCAGTATCCTGCCTCACGTTAAGTCTGTCACCGTACAGTACATTGCTGAACAAATGTGTTCCATATATGGAGAACTATGTTAATAGAAACTGGAAGAATAAGTTACCTTTCCTGGAATTATTACTCTGCCGTATATCCCCAAGCTCCCTGCGTTTTTTTAGAATTCGTGAACGCATCCTGTTGTCGAAATCCTCCTCATTTTCGTCTTCAGGAGAATCGTCATTTTCTGGATCATCCTCTGGCTCTCTGGAGTCAGTTTTTTTCGAGATTAAAGCCTCCCTGATAGATATAACAGTTTCATTTTTCTTCTCCTCCTCCTCCTTGGACTGTAAGGTTGCAATAAACACAACCGTGTAAAAATTTCACAATGTCTATAACTATTGAATATTAAACAAGTATCTCTTAACATACACGACCTGACCAGAGTCCAAGATACAACTGATGTCCTAAACCAACTTAAGAAGAAAACTTGTGTTTGAGTTACCCAGTGTGCATTGGGAATATTTAACTGGCAGGGATAATCAATAAAAGACAAACCACATAGAAAATTAGTTCAGGGGTAAAAACATGCTCCTTAGGTAGTTAATAGTTGTGTTAAATAGAGGATGCTCCCAAAAAAATGATCTCATTTTGTGACTGTAAAATATTGAACTTGAACCAGTGTAATCATAATCTTCGGTTTTCGCAGGTATAACTCAAAAGGATAAGCTTAACAAAGTAGGAAAGGATGGCAACAGCAATTCCTGGTGTCAGATGGTATGCACACTAACACAGAACAGCGCTACGCAGTATAGAATGCTATGTCTGCTAGCTAGATAAGGCCTCTCCCTGATTCTGTTGGCTTGATAAGTTTCCTAACAAATGATTGGTTAATGTCCTTCAGATTTCTTCAACTAGAAGCTACACAAGTCACACAAGGGATAATACTTACCAGTTGTTCAACCTGTGGTTCAACTTTAAGAAAACGGGGATCGTCCAACACATCATGGATACTTTTTATTTTGTCCTTCACAAAGGTAGCTGCCTCATTTTCCTCTTCTTCTACTTCATCTCCAAAGGAAAGGACGTTAAGTTGCCTATAGAACGAATGGACATGTCAAAACAAATCCAACGTCATTACCCTATCTTTGCCAAGGAAATAGGTTCCAACATGAAGAGCACATACTTGACAGCTTTCTTTTTTGGTTTGCCCTCAGCATCAGCTTTGGCAGCAGGCTGAATCTTCTTAATTTGCCTTGGGACTATATCATCGAATGGGTTCCAGAGTACCTATAGAAGCAGAAACGCATGTAACTAGTCAATAGCTAGTTAGGCTTCACAAGTAACAATTAAACAAACAGAAGATTTGTCTCATCGCAGAACCACCAAAAGAAACCAAATGATCATAAAACACAAGGGGAAAAGCTACCTCGACCGAAAGAATTTTCTGTGGGTACACAGGCCGATCATCTTTATCGGTCTCTATATCAGCCAAGGCCAGAAGGTTGAAGACAGAATCCCCAGTGACCTGAACACAAACAAACCGACGAGGTCAAGCATAATCACCACCAGAAAAACAAATGTGTTATGCCAAGACATACACAATGGCACTCAAGCTAGACAGGATACCTTCCCAAAAATAGTATTCTTCTTATCAAGCCAATCGCAGCGGTCAAGAGTAATAAAGAACTGGCTTCCGTTCGAATGAGGCGTACCAGCATTGGCGCACGCCAATAAACCCCTGTGGTTAAACCTCAGGCGCGAGTGGAACTCGTCCGAAAACGGGGCCCCATATATGCTCTCACCACCTGCAAATTGTTATCAGACAATCGTCAGGTTCAATTCAGAGAGCACCACAAATACACCAATCGAACTTATGGCTCAAAAAGATAGTTAACCAGGCACAGATTTTCTAAATTTTGAGACACTAATCGGCAACTTGAACCAACATCCACGATTATTCAAAGTTCGGTAAAGAGTGATGGTAAAATCTGGAAGAATAAGAAACCCTAGATAAGTCTGATTAGGGTTCAGGATCTCACCGGTGCCGGTGCCGGTGGGGTCGCCGCCCTGGATGAGGAAGGACTTGATGACGCGGTGGAAGAGGGTGTCGTCGTAGTAGCCCTCCAAGCATAGCTGAACGAAGTTGCGCGTGGCCTTAGGAGCCTCCTTCGCCCAGAGCTCAATGTCGATTGGACCGGCCGTTGTCTGCACCACCACCTTCCCCTTGGTCGGCGGCTCCAGCACGTAGATGGAAGACATCTTGCCGACCTCCTCTTCGTCGCCGGCCGCCGCCTGAGCTCGCGCGCTCCGGCAGGTCGGCCTGTGCCGATGATTTTTCTGAGGGAGGTCCGGTTCGTACGGGTTCTGTTTGAGCTTGGTTCGAGAACCGCCTCCGCCAGATCTCCAGTTTCCAGGAGAAAGGAGGCGGACTTGTTTGCATCCAAGGAAAACGTAGTTGTAGCTATGAGTTTTCTTCAAAGAGATGTGTATCAATTTCCAGGAGAAAGGAGGCGGACTTGTTTGCATACAGGAAAACGTAGTTTCGTTATGTGTTTCCTTAACGAGGATATGCACCTGTGTGGCTTCTTTGGATCAGGCCAGGAATTGGAAAAACACACGAATTTGATAAAATTGCAGGCGCAAAAATGGAGGATTACCAAACAGAGGAAAGCTTCAGGGATGGTCATTTGGATAAAACACACAAATAACAGGAAAAATGTCTCAATCCTGTAAGATTGGGTATATGAATACAATGCATATTGTTTTTTGGAGGTGTCATTCCTTGATCCAAAAGGATTTCTCAAGATAAAATATTATGGACTGAAATCCTCCTATATCTATATACTATCTAAATAAGAGCAACCACTAAGCATATTTCTCTAAAGTGCAAGTTGTGCACATCAACAGTCATCTATCTGGGATCAAATCTCAACCCTCCACTTTTTCTTTCGTCGAGGTTAATATTGGATTGCCAGATTTTGACGGCCGGTTGCAAGGGCAATGGACGATTCGCCGGCCTATATTATACATTGGACAATTCCGTACTCGGGGTGCATATGTGTGCATGCTTTTGTTGTTTTGTACTTCTATTGATTGATCGAAATGATTCACATATGGAAGACTTAATTTCCCGCCTCTAGTCCCTCAATGTTTAGTAGGTACATCCAAAGAGCTTATTGTAATATAATGAGCACTGATCATTTTTTTCTTTATTTTGGTATGTACATGGTGCCAAACTTGTGAAAATGTTAACATCAAAGCTACAATGACCTCCTAATTAAGTACAACTTTGTATTAAATCAGCGACACTTATATTATGTAACAAAGATAATAAATTTATGGAAGCCCAAATTAACAAAAGAACAATTTATGTGAGCTTATCCCGGCCGCAGTCTACCCACCAAAATTGACAACTCGCTTCTTCATAAGATTAAGCACAAAATTAGTGACCCTAAAAACTAGATGGCCTTTCATTCCTTAGATCCAAGGAGGACCAGGTGAGCTTTAGTTAAGCAGTTAGCCTGGGTTTTCTGTCTGATCTTCATGACTATATATGCAGTAATGTATTCTGGATTCGCTGTCCAAATCATCAGCAAGTGCGGCCTTCTCCTATGTTGATTAGGACGCCAACTACTTGGTGTTTTCAAAAACAAAAAAAAAAAGACGCTAACTACCTGGTCAATGCTGCCCAATAACTCGTCATTTCTAGCGTAGGCCACCCCGCCTTTGCGTCACTGTGGCGCCACGGCCCAAACCGCGTTGCTGCAATTGGTTTATGCTGCGAGGTCGGATCTCGGATGTACGGCGGGAAGACGACGGCGACGTGATATGGGCACCAAATGATGGACGTCAGACAATACGTGCTTTTCAACAATCTAAAAAACATGTTTCACGTTGGCATGCCAACCGTGAAAAGTATTCCATAGTTCTTGATTTTTTTTACCTACAAAAAGCTCCCCATTTTATTGTTGTTTTTAAAACTAGTATTCTTAAATCTAGATTCGGCCGCTTCTTCACTGCACATGGATTGAATTGATCTTGATCATGCTCTTAGTGTATTAGGCACGACACTTGCAGTTTTAGGAAATGAAATTTGCATGTATTCGTCGACTAAAAAAAAGGCACAGACTATTGTTTTGGTGCCTATCCTGAAAACAAAAATGGGTAGTAATGTAGTATACTTGTCTTGGACAAAAAAGTGCTTATTGTGTTGTGAACTAGTTTAATTCAAGCTTATTTTGAACACGCCATCAGTTATACTCCCTCCATCGCACGATTTAACATGTTTTAGTAAACTAAAACAATTTACCATTGGTAGACATTATTTTGACTCGGAATCATGCAATGTGTGGTTGCATACCCAACTTCTTTGGTTGTCATGAAATTGGACATGTCATTTCATTTTGAATTATGGCAAATACAAAATGTAGTTATGTCACATCCTATAAGTACCCCGATCATTTCACTTGCAAAATCAAATGAATTGGTGTCTACCAAAAAATGAAATGAAATTATGGGTATCAAATGAGGTGGACAATTTCAAAGAGATTATGTCATGTGACTTTTTTCCCTTGAACCGAAGTGTCAATGGCGGAAAGACGACGGCGATGGTCGACGGTATATGGGAAGCAGATGATGGACGTCAGAAAATATGTGCTTTCCAACAATCTAAAAAGGCGTGTTTCACGTTGGCAATGCAAACAGTGAAGAATGTTTGATGGTTCTTGATTTTTTTACCTACAAAAAGCTCCCTAGTTTATTGTTGTTTTAAATATAATAATTACTCATCGATTTCGCGGCCTCTTCGCGCCATGTGACTGGTCATCACTGTAGCAATGAACAGTGCTGAACAGTGCCTTGGTGGGCCCCACCTGTCAGCCGCACGACGCGCGGCCGTTTTGCAAAACGAGACACGCAAGCCCACATTTCCTGCCCAAAACCCTCCGCAAAGGACCGATATACAATTCGGCGAAATCTCAGTGACCTCCGTGCAAAACGGCCCGCAGACCAGCCCCTCCCCTCTCTCCCCGCGTGAGCCCCGCAACCGGCGGCGCCGCCGGCGTGCATCGCCGCTGCCACGGTCCGCTCCGGTCCAATCGCGGCCCACGGCAGGCTCGCGGTCGCCGCCCATAACTCCTCCCCCAGCGTTGCGTGGCGGCACGCCGCATCGGCGACGGAATCACCGGCGCCGTGCCGCGGCTTCCTCCGCCGCTTCCGTGCGATGCCGGCGGCGCTCTGGCGACCAAGAAGCGGCGGCGCTCTGGCGACCAAGAAGCGGCGGCGCCGCCACGTCCGGGCGCGCCGCGTCGACGCGCATCCGTCGCGCGCACGCGAGCGTCTCGGAACGCGCGGACGCGTCGCTAGCGCCGCCGTGCTCCGCCCTGGCCGCAGTGGCCGCCGATGACGGCTGACGTCAGCACGATATCATCTACGGCCCCACGTGGCAGCGTCTTTTTTTTTGACAGAAAAATGTTTGAATTTGCAAAATCAACTACTTAAAATCTACCCACTAGAAAAATATGAAAAAAAATAAAATAATCAAAAAAATACATTCTATCTATTTATGGCAGGATACATTTATTTTTGAATATTTTGATTTGCTAAATAAACCTTCGCAAATTTTAAAATACAACTCTGAATCAATTCAAACCAATTTCGACAAAAATGTGGAAAACAAAATAGCCATTTGAAAATTCTACATACACTTGCTCCAATTACATAAAGTTGAATTTGAAAAAAAAAACTCTACGAACGAAATCCAAATGAAAAAATGTGCATTTCCACTCATTGTAGACTTACATTTAAAATTAACAATTTTTGAACATTTCAATTTGCTTAAAAATTGCAGATGCTCTAAAATATATCAGCCTGCTCACAAAAAAACACAACTTTTTGCAGGGAACAACAAATGTTGGAACATTTTTAATTGGTGAATATTTGAAAATTTCAGACTACTAGATATATAAAAAAATGCACAAACATAAAAAAATGTATGCCCATTGAACATTAAAAAAACCAAAAGAAAACATCGAAAAAATACCGTCCCTAAATATATCCACTGCAAAAATACAGGTAATATATCAAAATAAACAGAAAATACACTCTAACTACTTATGCTACAAATAAAACATTGAATATGCAAATTTTGACAAAATATGCGACTAATTCAAATGCACTTTTCCTAATTTAAATTAAATGTTGGCACCGTCGAAAAATCGATTCCCCCTGAATATATCCAGTGCAAAAATGCAGGCAAAATATCAAAACAGACAGAAAAATACATGCAAACTACTTATGCTATAAAAAAAATTGAATATTCAAATTTTCGTAGAATGTGCGAACAATTCAAATGCACTTTTCCTAATTTCACTTAACGCTGGAATATTGTACAAAATATAACAAAAAATTCTCGACAAAAATGCTACCTGCTCATGAGAAAATAAAAACATGTTTGAACTTTCCAACTTAGCCAACATTTGGGCGAATATACCGACATTTCACAGACTAAATCGAAAATGCTAAAAAAAATGCTATTTATTATCAAAATACAAGCATACTAATTCACTAAGGGTCACGCCACGCAAAATTCAACTAGTCCTAAATCTAGATTCAACCGCTTCTTGACTGCCCGGGGATTGAAATGATATTGATCATGGTGTGTGTATTTGGCATGGCCCTTGCAGTTTTAGCAAGTGAAATTTGCTTGTATTCCTTGACGAAAAAAGGCACAGATTATTGTGTCGGTGTCTATCTGTACTCGTCTAGGCCAAAAAAAGTGCTCATCTGTGTTGTGTACTAGTTAAATTCAAGCTTATTTTGAGCATGCAATCAGTTATATTCCCTCCGTACCACAATATAAATTTAATAAACTAAAACAATTTACCAAAATGTAAAGTCATTTGGTAGCCATTATTTTGAATTGAAATTATGTAATTTATTTGTGATTACAGACCCTGAATTAAAGGTTTTTATGTCATGATATTGGACATATCATTTCATTTTGAATTTCGTCAATACATAATGTATGTTATGTCAATTCCTATACGTACCACTGTCATTTCACTTGCTGAAATGAAATGATGATGCCATATGAGCTCGTGAATTCTCGAGATTATGTCATGTGCCTTTCTTCCCTTGAACCGAAGTGTCAACGTGGGAGAACCAGAAAAGCATTCCCGCGATAGATCTTTTTCCTCAACTTCATCTAAGAAAGAAATCCTCGGCGTGGAGGTTGGTAGATGGAGAAAGGAAGGCGTCAACGGGCCCTTTTTTCTCTGGTCGACTCAGAACAGGCTCTTCGTGGTCTATTCTTCGTTGAACAACCTGGTGCACGGGAAAAGCGACCAGCTGTGTCTCCGTGGCTTTCTTGTAGTGGTGCATTTCCTACCGACTTTTCCACGGTGCTATCGCTCACGAATCACAATCCCAGATATTGAAACACGTGTGCTTGGTTCGACTTATGTGAACGTACGTTTATACGTTTTCTTTCAAAAAGCATAAAAGCAAATCTTCCGACCATGCACTTTCAGACTTGATTCAAGCTTTTCACTTTCTGTCTCCCTTTAGATTTTAGACTACTATACTTGCATCGTTCATACGATAAAACAAAAGCAGGTAGAGTATTATATTAAGATCAAGACCATTTTCAATTAAGATTTTAGGTAGAACATAAAATGTGTAGCAAACAAGTTGAAAGGAAAATAGCTTGAGTTATTCTACCAGAAATTGCTTGAATTAACAAATACTCATTTGTAACAAGTTGAAAGGTGTAACAGCCCCACTCTTGGTACTGCAAAATTTGAACCAAATTTTCACTTTTGCTTCTTATTCATGCATCATGGCATCCATTGTTTCAGTGTCAAGTTGAAATCAAGTGATAAAAACAAATTGAAACAAATGGAAACAAGGGCACCAAATTAAATTCAAGTCTTGCACTTCCAAATGTGCTTGTTCTTGGCAAACACAATTACAAATGCAAATCCATATTGTCAAGGAAGTTCCAAGGGTTCAAGATTTACTACTTTGGACTGGTTCAAAAATTCAAAAGTAAATTCATTTTGGTTTTACCAAAATGCCATACCCAAACCTTATGAACAAATGTTGCTCAAAACATTTAGTTTGCCAAACCAATTTTTGTGGTGCTTATACATGATATTGGGAGGCTATATGAATTTTCCCAGATTTTTATAAATTGTGTAAGTGCCTCAAATAAATTCGGGAAATGCTACTGGATTTATAAAAGAAACAGATAAGGGCTTCTCTGTAAATAGAAAAATGCAGCCAGGGGGGTTTTCAGAAGAATGTCATCTCCTTCACGCTGTAGCGACCGAGCCATGGCTCCGCCGCGCCAGCTCGCCGCCGTGCCCTCCCCTGGTCTCCGCTGTTCACGCGAGGAGGATAAGAAGGCCACCGAGGCGTTGCTCTCTCTCTCCCCCGATATTTTCCTCGCCCCTCTCCCGTTCTTCCCCGCCATGGCCGTGACCTAGCCGTGGTCGCCGCCGCGCATCGCCGCCGTTCCAGGCCGCCCCGAGCAAATCGACGAGCACCATCCGCTCCGCCATGTCCTCTTCTCCTTCTCCGGGCAAGGAATCGAGGAGGGAAGCCGCGAATCGACCGCGCCGTCCACGTCTTCTTCCTCTCCGGCCGAAGCTCCGCCGCTCCATTGCCGCCAACCTCGACCTCCTCCATCCACGCCGGTTGTTCCCACGCATCTAGGGTGAGCCTGCCGTCCTCGGGGACATCTTTTCCCTCACTCTCTCGCCGTCATTCGTCGCTTCGCCGTTGAACCGCCGCCGGCCGCCGCAAGTCGCGGATGATTCCGTCGCTCCAGCGACCAATAGGTAGCAGCGCCGCCGTAGTTCTGCTCACCGTGCCCGTGCGAGTCCGTAGCAGCTCGTAGAGCATCCCCTCGTGCCGTAGCTCGCCGGGTCCGTGCTCGACACCGCCGGCGATCACCGTCGCGCGCGTCCGCGACGCCGTGCACAGTCAAACCGGCCGCTGGGCCCGCGCGCTTGCGTGGCTGCCAGCGTGGCCGCTGGCCCACCAGTTAGTGGCTGAGGCTAGCCCAGCCCCGGTGAAAAACGTTTGGCATTTTTTCTGTTTTAAAGAAAAGGAAGAAAACAGAATTGCAGTTCAAATGTTTAATTCTAAAATCAATAACAATTTGAAAAATGCTCCAAATAGGGTGATTCAAATTTCCACATGTTCAGAAAAGTGTGCTCTAAATGTTTCTGTCATTCTTGACACATGTTAACATAAAATAATTTGCCTCCTGAAATTAATTACAGAAATTGCAGAATAAAGAGCAAACTTTGAAAATTCATAACTTAAGCTCTGAAATTCCAAATTGAGCAAATAAGGTGTCTAAAAATTTGTCTTGACACCCTCTACACATCCATATTTTATTTGGACATAATTGACCAATTTAAACCCTCTGTATGTAGAAAATACTAAAATGGCAGTACTGAAATGCCACTTTGGAAATTCATATTTAATTCAAAAGAATTCCAAAAATGATGTTGAAAGGCTCTAAATGTTCAGCAAACCAATACCTAATCAGTAGCATCATTTACATGCATGTTTACATGAATACATAGCACAGGAAAGCATTAAAACCAAATATGGGACTTTCTTCTCCCTTGTCAATTTAATTATTTTGCACCCCATTTAAATTGATACATTGGGTATAATAATTTCAGTGCATCAAACTTGTCATGACATCATGTGTATGAGCATTGCATTTGGTTTGCTTGAGTGATATTTGATTGTGTTCTTTCCGGTGTTCTTATGCATCGATAGATCAAGCAGTCGGGGTTTCTCCACAATACCCTGACGACCCGTATTACCAGCCCGTTGAACAAGGCAAGCGTAATCCCCCCTCTGAGCATGTCTCTCCTATGTTTTCCGCAGATATTTTCTCCACTATAATATTGCATGCGATTCCAAATGTCAATTTGGTTGGATTAGAGTATCCTATTAGATGCATTATGTTTTCCGATGCCATTACCTGTTTCCCTCCTAATATCCATAGGATTGTTGTGTTGGCCTGAGTTAATTATATCCGCTATGTTTATGCTTAGCCATGCTTAGTGAAATGCTTAGTCGTCCGGTGGATATGTTATTGTTGGAACTGTGGTGGAATGTTCGGATGATGGTGGAAATGTGGTGACATATAATAACATGTTTAAAGGCGGGGATGAGAGGCCACATGGAATGTGGTGGGTTGTCTCGTTCTCGCCGCCTAAGTGCGAGTTCTCCCCTTCGAGCCAAGACCGAGCGTGCACCCATGCGTGAGGCCTATGCAATTGCAGGAACCCTCATAGACTAAATAACTCGGGCGGGGCTAGCCAGGGTCCTCTAGTTCGGGCTTCCATTTGCGCGTGCGTGATGATGGTGGTATGAACTGGATGAGGATGGTGGTGTTAGGAAAATGAGTGGCCGTGGGGCGGGGTGCTGTGATCCTGGCAGTCCTACCGCCACTGATGATCCTGGAAAGTCCTTAACGAGGGAGAAGTCGACACCGCTCCCACCCAGCCGGCTTTCCATGGAAGAGAGCTAATGCGTAGGCAATGGGCCGGACGGTACGCGTGGCAAACATTGTACACCCCTGCAGGGTAAATCTTTTCGAAAAGCCGTGTCCACGGTTAAGGACGACTTGGTGCCGGATTCAGGGACCATAGAATAACTTGAACGGAATGATTAAAAATGAGTACTAAAGGTACTAACAAGAATGCAAGGTTGACTTCCTCGAGGGTGATTCGGGGAGGTGCCTTTGTAGACAGGTGAAGTGATTGATGGTGGTGTTGTTGAAGATGATCAGATGAAAAGAGTTTACTTCTTACCTCTTTAAAAAATTCTGATTAGTCGATGCCATGGAGTGATGTCTTTTCTAAAGAAAACTAGCTTTATGCAAAACAGCCTTACAACTTTGAAAGCCTCATCGAGCTAAAGCTCTATATATAATCTTGCGAGTTCGTCGAACTCAACGTCGTTTGTTTTGTTTCAGAGGAGGACTTCACCGACCTCGAAGGTGGGTTCTTTGTGGACGTCGACGAGTAGTCTGGGGTTCCCAGGTGGCAGCTTGGGACATCCGGATCAGCTGGCGCTGGATGTTTATCTGTAGGCCTCTTAGGCCATATTTGGATCTTGTTGTTTAGAACAACTTAATTTGCTTCCGCTTGTTGTAATGTTGGGTCTGTGACCTCTGGTTGTAATTTGCTATCTTTCTCTATTATAAGAGTTGAACTATAATGCTTTGTGTCGTAGAGTCTGTGATGTGCCAGTTGTTCCACAAGTCTTGATCTCTCTATTATGCATTGAGGGTTGTGCCTGTGTTAAGGCATCAATCGGGGGTTGCGTTGCCGATGATCCATTCCGAGCAACGCCTGCCAAAGGTTTTGGCCGGGGATTGGTAAACCCGTAACCTCCGGTTGTATCGCTTAACCGGTGACACACAGCATCACTGTATAGCAGTCGGGTCGGGCGCCACAAGTTGGTATCAGAGCAGTACTGCCTGTAGGAAACCCTTCTACTGGTCGATGTTGAGTCTAGTGTTTGTGAAAATATTTTTAACCTAAAAATGAGTTGTGAAAACCATCTTAGGATTCTTTTTACTCCTTATCTGGTTACCCTCTAATCTCGGAGCAATCTTACCTCGATTTGAGTTAAAGTTTTACTTCTCGTCTGTTACTTCAAAATTAGAAACGGGGTTGGGTTCGACCTTTAGTGTTATGTGTCACGTTGCTCCCGCTGCGTTGTAATCCAACAATCAGATGTTGAACACTCTACCGAGTCAAATCTTTGATCCTTTCTTTGGGTTTAACCCACGGACTTGAACATAAGGTCCCGGATTGTGTCAACTAGAGTGTGTTAAGTTGTGATTTCTTAACTCTCACTAGTAGCACATGATGCTGATCTTTGACCCAAGTTCTATCTTGTTGTTTCCTTCTCGCAAAGTATTATCGTCCCTAGTCTGTGTACTTGTGTAGACGCTAATGCTATTGTTCGACCATTCGGAGAAAGATACTAACTGTGTCATTGTCAAATCTCCAGAATGGCTCGAGGAGGCCGTGGAGGCCGTGGTGGTCGCGGTAACCACGATGATGATGAGGATGATCTGCCGCCACCACCCTCGATGGCTCAGGTCTTGATGGCCATTGAGGAGAACCGTGGGCGCAATGAGCGCTTGCTTGAGCAGTTGGTGCAGCAGAATGCACTGAGGAATGGCTGCAACACTCTCACTGAGTTCCTGCGCTCGCAGCCACCCACCTTTGCTGATGCTAAGGAGCCACTGGAAGCTGATGATGGCTTCGCGCTCTGGAGCGCAGTTCTCGCGCTGCATGTCCCAGTGGCCGAGCAAGTCAACTTCGCCACCTACCTCCTGACTGGTGCTGCTGGCTGTTGGTGGGAGAGTCATGTGGCGCTGTTCGCGCCAGGCCATGCTTTCACTTGGGCGGATTCCGCACCGCCTTCGTGCGAGTACATACCTCAGTCAATAATGGATTTGAAGAGGAGGGAGTTCCTGGATCTGCACCAGGGTAATATGGATCTTCGAGCTTATGGGTGCAAATTCAACCATCTCTCTCGTTACGCCCCTCGGGACGTGACCAATGATGCTGACAAGCAAGAGTTGTTCCGCAAGGGGCTTGCGCCGAGGCTCCGCTATGAGTTGCTGCCCTTCAAGTTCCAGAACTACCAGGAGTTGTTCAACCAGGCTCTTACTCTTGAGCAGGAAGGAAGGAATTCGAGGTTTCCAAGAGGTCGCACAAGGGGACCACCCGAGTTCCTCTGCTATTGGGAACAAGAAGCGCAAGGTTTTCGTGCCCTACAGCGCTGTGCCGCGTGCTCCATTCATGCCGAGGGCCGCGGGATACAGGCCACCACCTCCGCGCCCACTACTTCGACATTTGGGTCAAGCGGAGTGGGTATCGCCCCCAGCTATCTGTCCCACCTGGTAACACTTGCTTCAGCTGTGGCCAGACTGGTCACTACTCCAGGGAGTGCCCCCAGAAGGCACCTATCACGGGGACACCTGCACGAGCCCCTGCCACTCCAGCTGGCAAGGCTGGACCTATGTGCGTGGTCGCCTGAACCACGTCTCTGCTGAAGAAGCTGAAGAGGACCCCGGCGTTCTTATGGGTGAGTTACGAATCAATGGCAATTCAGCTACAGTTTTGTTTGACTCTGGAGCATCGCATTCATTCATATCTATAGCTTTCGCAAAAGACCACAACATACCGTTCGAGAAGATGAGCCATCCCTTGGTGATATCCACCCCTGGCTCTAAATGGCGAACCGATGGTGTTACTCCTGAGGTTCAGATTAACATAGGTTACTCGTCTTTCCCATTCTCGTTGGTAGCTCTGAAGTCCAATGGCATTGATGTCATACTGGGCATGAACTGGCTAACCAAATACCGGGCTAATCTCGACTGTGCTGCCAAGACCATCACCGTGACCACTTCTTCCGGCGATATTGTTGAGTATTGGTCTGCACTCTCAAGACCTCCATCTTCAATCATCCCAACTCACCCGAGATCCTCCTTTGCTTTATGGAAGGCGAATCTCCTCCTGAAATCCAGGACATACACGTGGTGTGTGACTTCCCGGATGTGTTCCCGGAAGAATTGCCTGGCATGCCTCCTGACCGAAGTGTGGAGTTTGTCATAGATCTACTTCCCGGTACCGCTCCAATTTCCAAGAAGCCCTACCGTATGCCGGTGGAAGAGTTGGCTCTGTTGAAAGAGCAAATTGATCAACTGTTAGCGAAGGATTTCATCCAGCCTAGCAGTTCACCTTGGGGTTGTCCGGTACTCTTTGTCAAGAAGAGAGATTCTACCGTGCCTCGTCTAGTCTCTGACTATAGACCGTTGAATGCGGTGACAATCAAGAACAAGTATCCTATTCCTCGTATCAATGATCTGTTGGATCAGTTAGCTGGTGCAACCGTATTCTCCAAGATGGATCTGAGGTCAGGATACCATCAGATCAAGATCAGAAAGGAGGATATTCCAAAGACGGCATTTGTTACTCGCTATGGCTCATATGAGTATACCGTCATGTCCTTTGGTCTCACAAATGCTCCAGCTACTTTCATGAGGCTCATGAACTCGTCTTCATGGATTATCTTGACAAGTTTGTCGTCATTTACATCGATGACATCCTCGTTTATTCCAAAACCGATGAAGAGCATGCCGAACATCTTCGTTTGGTTCTGACACGACTTCGAGAACACCGCCTCTATGCCAAGTTCTCCAAGTGTGAGTTTTGGTTGGATAACCTCTTCCTTGGTCATGTGATATCCGCTAATGGTGTGGCTGTCATTCCGACAAGATTCAGTCCATTCTGGATTGGAAAACTCCAATGTCAGTCAAGGACATCGTAGCTTTCTCGGATTGGCGGGTTACTACCGCCGATTCATCGAAGGTTTCTCCAAGATAGCCAAGGCTCTGACTGACCTTCTCAAGAAGGATAAAAAGTTCGTATGGTCGGCCGAAGCTGAAGAGAGCTTCAAAACACTGAAAGCCAAACTCACGTCCGCTCCTGTGCTTGTCCTGCCGGACACAAGCAAGGATTTCGTCGTCTTCTGTGACGCCTCTCTGCAAGGTTGGGCTGTGTGCTAATGCAAGATGGCCATGTGGTGGCTATGCTTCTCGCCAATTGAAGCCGCATGAGCACAACTACCCAACTCATGATCTAGAACTTGCCGCGGTGGTCTATGCTTTGAAGCAATGGAGACCATACCTGTTTGGTAACCGTTGCGAGATCTTCTCGGATCACAAGAGTCTGAAGTACCTCTTCACCCAGCCGGATTTAAATCTCAGGCAAAGGCGTTGGTTGGAGTTAATCACGGACTATAATGTGAGTCTGAACTATCAACCCGGCAAAGCAAACGTCGTGGCTGACGCGCTAAGTCGGAAGTCCTATTGCAACAATCTGATGATTGAAAATGCCCAACCTGCCCTCCATGAAGAGTTCTCTCGTTTGAACTTAGAAATTGTTCCCTCCGGCTATCTAGCAAATCTGGAGATCAAATCTACTCTTGTAGATCAGATTAAGGAAGCTCAAACCCGTGACAAGGGTATTCGAAAAATCAAGGAGAACATTGCTAGCGGGAAGGCCAAATGTTTCTCTGTCAATGAATCCGGAGTTGTTTATTTTGGTGACCGCTTGGTAGTGCCAAAGAAACGAAAATTGAGGGAGTTGATCCTCCAAGAAGCTCATGAATCTCCTCTCTCTATTCATCCCGGTAGTACCAAAATGTACCAAGACCTTCGACCACAGTTCTGGTGGACTCGGATGAAACGGGAAATTGCCAAGTATGTTGCTGAATGCGACATCTGTCGACGGGTAAAGGCTGAACATCAAAGGCCTCCCGGCACTCTTCGCCCTATTGCAGTCCCTGAGTGGAAATGGGATGAAATTGGTATGGACTTCATCACTGGCCTGCCGAAGTCTCCAAAGGGAAACGATGCCATCTGGGTCATCATTGATCGCCTATCAAAAGTGGCTCACTTCCTCCCCGTTCGTGTTGACATTACAGCTGCCAAGTTGGCAGATCTGTATGCTTCTAGGATCGTCGTACTCCACGGCGTTCCCAAGAAGATAATCTCTGATCGTGGAAGTTTGTTCACCTCCAGGTTCTGGACTAGTTTCCAACAAGCCATGGGAACCCGTGTCAACTTTAGCACCGCTTTCCACCCTCAAACTGACGGTCAGACTGAAAGGGTGAACCAAGTTCTGGAAGACATGCTCAGGGCATGTGTAATCTCCTTTGGCAAAGATTGGGAGAAGTATCTTCCCTTCGCGGAGTTCTCTATAACAACAGCTATCAAGCCAGTCTGGGTATGGCCCCATTCGAGGTTCTGTATGGAAGAAAATGCCGAACTCCGCTGAATTGGTCCGAGACCGGAGAGAGGGCACTCTTTGGTCCGGATATTATCAATGAAGCTGAGGAGAAAGTTAGAATCATACGAGAGAATTTGAAGATTGCCCAGTCTAGGCAGAAGAGTTATTATGACAAGCATCATCAGGAGGTTCACTATGAAATTGGTGATAAAGCTTACCTCCGTGTCTCTCCCCTCCGAGGCGTTCGCCGCTTCGGAATTAAGGGAAAATTGGCCCCTCGCTACGTTGGCCCTTTCACTGTCCTGGCCAAGCGGGAGATCTTTCTTATCAATTAGAGTTACCAGCTAACTTCCCCGATGTGCATGATGTGTTTCATGTATCCCAACTTCGCCGTTGTTTCAAGGATCCTATCCATGGAGTCAATCATGAGGAGCTGGATATCCAGGCAGACCTCACTTACCGCGAGCATCCTGTCCGTATCCTGGATGAAGCAGAAAGGAAGACTCGAAACAAGACCACCAAGTTCCTCAAAATTCAGTGGTCTCATCATTCCGAAGATGAAGCAACCTGGGAAAGGGAGTCTAGTCTTCGTGAGGAGTATCCCGACTTCCTTCCGCAACCTTAGAATCTCGGGACGAGATTCCTGTAAGGAGGGTAGAATTGTAACAGCCCCACTCTTGGTACTGTAAAATTTGAACCAAATTTTCACTTTTGCTTCTTATTCATGCATCATGGCATCCATTGTTTCAGTGTCAAGTTGAAATCAAGTGATAAAAACAAATTGAAACAAATGGAAACAAGGGCACCAAATTAAATTCAATCTTGCACTTCCAAATGTGCTTGTTCTTGGCAAACACAATACAAATGCAAATCCATATTGTCAAGGAAGTTCCAAGGGTTCAAGATTTAATACTTTGGACTGGTTCAAAAATTCAAAAGTAAATTCATTTTGGTTTTACCAAAATGCCATAAACAAACCTATGAACAAATGTGTGGCAAAACTTTTTATTTTGCCAAACCAATTTTTGTGGTGCTTATACATGATATTGGGAGGCTATATGAATTTTCCCAGATTTTTATAAATTGTGTAAGTGCCTCAAATAAATTCGGGAAATGCTACTGGATTTATAAAAGAAACAGATAAGGGCTTCTCTGTAAATAGAAAAATGCAGCCAGGGGGTTTTCAGAAGAATGTCATCTCCTTCACGCTGTAGCGACCGAGCCATGGCTCCGCCGCGCCAGCTCGCCGCCGTGCCCTCCCCTGGTCTCCGATGTTCACGCGAGGAGGATAAGAAGGCCACCGAGGCGTTGCTCTCTCTCTCCCCCGATATTTTCCTCGCCCCTCTCCCGTTCGTCCCCGCCATGGCCGTGACCTAGCCGTGGTCGCCGCCGCGCATCGCCGCCGTTCCAGGCCGCCCCGAGCAAATCGACGAGCACCATCTGCTCCGCCACATCCTCTTCTCCTTCTCCGGGCAAGGAATCGAGGAGGGAAGCCGCGAATCGACCGCGCCGTCCACGTCTTCTTCCTCTCCGGCCGAAGCTCCGCCGCTCCATTGCCGCCAACCTCGACCTCCTCCGTCCACGCCGGTGGTTCCCACGCATCTAGGGTGAGCCTGCCGTCCTCGGGGACATCTTTTCCCTCACTCTCTCGCCGTCGTTCGTCGCTTCGCCGTTGAACCGCCGCCGGCCGCCGCAAGTCGCGGATGATTCCGTCGCTCCGGTGACCAATAGGTAGCGGCGCCGCCGTAGTTCTGCTCACCGTGCCCGTGCGAGTCCGTAGCAGCTCGTAGAGCATCCCCTCGTGCCGTAGCTCGCCGGGTCCGTGCTCGACACCGCCGGCGATCACCGTCGCGCGCGTCCGCGACGCCGTGAACGTCAAACCGGCCGCTGGGCCCGCGCGCTTGCGTGGCTGCCAGCATGGCCGCTGGCCCACCAGTCAGTGGCTGAGGCTAGCCCAGCCCCGGTGAAAAACGTTTCGGCGTTTTTTCTGTTTTAAAGAAAAGGAAGAAAACAGAATTGCAGTTCAAATGTTTAATTCTAAAATCAATAAAATTTGAAAAATGCTCCAAATAGGGTGATTCAAATTTCCACATGTTCAGAAATGTGTGCTCTAAATGTTTCTGTCATTCTTGACACATGTTAGCATAAAATAATTTGCCTCCTGAAATTAATTACATAAATTGCAGAATAAAGAGAAAACTTTGAAAATTTATAACTTAAGCTCTGTAATTCCAAATTGAGCAAATAAGGTGTCTAAATTTTTTTCTTGACACCCTCTACACATCCATATTTTATTTGGACATAATTGACCAATTTAAACCCTCTGTTTGTAGAAAATACTGAAAATGGCAGTACTGAAATGCCACTTTGGAAATTCATATTTAATTCAAAAGAATTCCAAAAATGATGTTGAAAGGCTCTAAATGTTCAGCAAACCAATACCTAATCAGTAGCATCATTTACATGCATGTTTACATGAATACATAGCACAGGAAAGCATTAAAACCAAATATGGGACTTTCTTCTCCCTTGTCAATTTAATTATTTGCACCCCATTTAAATTGATACATTGGGTATAATAATTTCAGTGCATCAAACTTGTCATGACATCATGTGTATGAGCATTGCATTTGGTTTGCTTGAGTGATATTTGATTGTGTTCTTTCCGGTGTTCTTATGCATCGATAGATCAAGCAGTCGGGGTTTCTCCACAATACCCTGACGACCCGTATTACCAGCCCGTTGAACAAGGCAAGCGTAATCCCCCACTCTGAGCATGTCTCCTCCTATGTTTTCTGCAGATATTTTCTCCACTATAATATTGCATGCGATTCGAAATGTCAATTTGGTTGGATTAGAGTATCCTATTAGATGCATTATGTTTTCCGATGCCATTACATGTTTCCCTCCTAATATCCATAGGATTGTTGTGTTGGCCTGAGTTAATTATAACCGCTATGTTTATGCTTAGCCATGCTTAGTGAAATGCTTAGTCGTCCGGTGGATATGTTATTGTTGGAACTGTGGTGGAATGTTCGGATGATGGTGGAAATTTGTGGTGACATATAATAACATGTTTAAAGGCGGGGATGAGAGGCCACATGGAATGTGGTGGGTTGTCTCGTTCTCGCCGCCTAAGTGCGAGTTCTCCCCTTCGAGCCAAGACCGAGCGTGCTCCCATGCGTGAGGCCTATGCAATTGCAGGAACCCTCATAGACTAAATAACTCGGGCGGGGCTAGCCAGGGTCCTCTAGTTCGGGCTTCCATTTGCGCGTGCGTGATGATGGTGGTATGAACTGGGATGAGGATGGTGGTGTTAGGAAAATGAGTGGCCGTGGGGCGGGGTGCTGTGATCCTGGCAGTCCTACCGCCACTGATGATCCTGGAAAGTCCTTAACGAGGGAGAAGTCGACACCGCTCCCACCCAGCCGTTTTTCCATGGAAGAGAGCTAATGTGTAGGCAATGGGCCGGACGGTACGCGTGGCAAACATTGTACACCCCTGCAGGGTAAGTCTTTTCGAAAAGCCGTGTCCACGGTTAAGGACGACTTGGTGCCGGATTCAGGGACCATAGAATAACTTGAACGGAATGATTAAAACCTGAGTACTAAAGGTACTAACAAGAATGCAAGCTTGACTTCCTCGAGGGTGATTCGGGAGGTGCCTTTGTAGACAGGTGAAGTGATTGATGGTGGTGGTTGTTGAAGATGATCAGATGAAAAGAGTTTACTTCTTACCTCTTTAAAAACATTCTGATTAGTCGATGCCATGGAGTGATGTCTTTTCTAAAGAAAACTAGCTTTATGCAAAACAGCCTTACAACTTTGAAAGCCTCATCGAGCTAAAGCTCTATATATAATCTTGCGAGTTCGTCGAACTCAACGTCGTTTGTTTTGTTTCAGAGGAGGACTTCACCGACCTCGAAGGTGGGTTCTTTGTGGATGTCGATGAGTAGTCTGGGGTTCCCAGGTGGCAGCTTGGGACATTCCGGATCAGCTGGCGCTGGATGTTTATCTGTAGGCCTCTTAGGCCATATTTGGATCTTGTTGTTTAGAACAACTTAATTTGCTTCCGCTTGTTGTAATGTTGGGTCTGTGACCTCTGGTTGTCATTTGCTATCTTTCTCTATTATAAGAGTTGAACTATAATGCTTTGAGTCGTAGAGTCTGTGATGTGCCAGTTGTTCCACAAGTCTTGATCTCTCTATTATGCATTGAGGGTTGTGCCTGTGTTAAGGCATCAATCGGGGCGTTGCGTTGCCGATGATCCATTCCGAGCAACGCCTGCCAAAGGTTTTGGCCGGGGATTGTAAACCCGTAACCTCCGGTTGTATCGCTTAACCGGTGACACACAGCATCAGTGTATAGCAGTCGGGTCAGGGCGCCACAAAAGGAAATTCGGTTAGTTTATCACCCTTTTGTGGCAAGAAGACAACTAAAAACTAAATGCTATTAGTATGGTTCGAAATTAAGTTGCTCGAGAATCTTCAACTCAAGATGGTACAAACCTAGTATGAACGGTTTCTAGCTCGATCATTCGAATTGAATTATTCCGAATTGAATTATTCCGCGTTACTGATACAAAACCTGGTGGTTAATGTAGCTTGCTTAATTCCGTCTCATGTCAGAAGTTTATAGAACCAGATTGGAATTCCTACTTAAGGTAGCTTGATTCAAGAGTTAAGGTAGCTTCATTTTCTGAAAGCTTGTTTTGAGAACAAATTTGGGCTTTGTACTATGAGGTATATTGAAACCTGATGAAACAACTACAGACTTGAGAAGCTCAGATGAGATGAGCATCAGATTCACACTGCATTAGAGCATCTCCAGTCGGGGCGCCCAAATGGCCGCCCAAAACCTTTTGGGGCGTGCCGGACAGAATATTGCTCCCACTCGCGACGCCCAAAAGCAAATTTCGTCCGGAAGCGTCCACTTTTCTGTCCGGCAGCGCCACATGAAGCCCTTCACATAGGCGGTGTTGAGGCGGCCCCGGACACAACTCGGCGCTGCGAAATCGAATCATTTTCTTCCACGTATGCCTCTCTCTCCTCTACCACCTCACTTTATCTCTACCACCTCACTTTATCTCTGCTCTATCTTCCCCACCTACTGCACTTCTCCCTCCTCATCCCACAGCCGTGCGTGTCTTGGCCGCCGTGGACCTCGGCCCCGTCGGTGTCGTTCTGCTAGGGAACAGGAGCTCGCGGCGCACACCCAGCTCGCCGGAGCTTGGCGTCCATGGCCCAGAAGCAGCTCGTGGCGCAGCTGGGGCGCGCACCCAGCTTGCCGAGCTTGGTGTCCATGGCCGAGAAGCAGCTCGTGGAGCAGCTAGCGGCGCACGCCCAAGTCGGCGGAGCATCTCGCGGCGCCCGCCCACCAGCTCGCTCGCCGACTAGGACGCACGCCCAGCGAGGCCGCTCGCGGCGTAGGCCCAGCTCGCCGGCCAGGACGCACGCCCAACGGCAGCTCGCGGCGGCGCACGCCCAGCTCACTGCCCAGCACGCACGCCCACTGGCCTGGAGCTCGTGCTGATGCTCAACAAAGCCTCCACCAAGCTGCATCTCAAGCTGCAGCTTCAAGCGCGACGCCGAGCTGAACTCCAGGCTGCCAGGCGTCACCGAGCTGAACTCCACGCGTGAACGCCGGCGTCGGCGTCGACCTATTAACAAGATGCATTTTCTGAGACTAACCTATTAACAAGATGCCACAGCGCTAGTTCCGGTTTTCTGCTATTTTTTGTTTCAGAAAAGTTGTTCTGACAATATTCTCGGAATTGGACGAAACAAAAGCCAAAGTTCCTATTTTCCTGACACGTACACGAAGACCGAAGGAGAGACGAAGGGGGCAGTGGGCCGTCCACACCACGTGGCGGCGCAGTCCCACCTCCTGCCGCGCGGTGACGTGGTGAGGGGGCCACAGGCCTCCACCGACGTTGCCCCTTCGCCTATAAATTGCCTTCCTCGGGAAAACCCTAAGTACCCGAGTCATATTGCACGAAAAGTTCCAGAGTCGCTGCCGCCGCTGTCAACCCTAACTCGGGAGGGTTCTGAAGCTCTTCCTGGCACCCTGCCGGAGAGGGGAATCATCACCGGAGGGCTCTACATCGCCATGCCTGCCTCCGGAGTGATGTGTGAGTAGTTCATCTTTGAACTATGGGTCCATAGCAGTAGCTAGATGGTTGTCTTCTCCTCTTGTGCCATCATGTTTAGATCTTGTGAGCTGCCTATCATGATCAAGATCATCTTATTGTAATGCTACATGTTGTGTTTGCTGGGATCCGATGAATATTGATACTATGTCAAATTGAATACTGAATATTATGTCTATGTCTTTTATGATCTTGCATGCTCTCCGTTACTTGTTGATACTCTGGTCAAGTAGATGCTTGTGACTCCAAGAGGGAGTATTTATGCTAGATAGTGGGTTCAGTCTCCATTTAATCTGGGGGAGTGACAGCAACCCCTAAGGTTGTGGATGTGCTGTTGCTACTAGGGTAACCTAATGATGTTTTGTCTAAGGATGAATATGTTGTTTACATTATGCACTTTACTTAATACAATTGTCTGTTGCTTGCAACTTAATACCGGAAGGGGTACGGATGTTAGCCTGAAGGTGGACTATTTAGGCACAGATGCATGCTGGATAGCGGTCTGTGTACTTTGTCGTAATGCCCAAATGAATCTCATAGTAGACACCACAACTTGCACATGCATGTTATGCACTTATCGATATTGTCAATTGCCCAGCTGTAATTTGTTTACCGAGCATGTTAGTTATTCTTTATGGAGAGACACCACTAGTGAACTGTGGACCCCGGTCCATTCTTTTATATCTGAAATACAGCCTACTGCAATCATTGTTCTCTTTCATTCTCTGCAATTAAACACCATTTTCCATACAACACTTTTAATCCTTAGTTTTCAGCAAGCCGGTGAGATTGACACCCTCACTAATTCGTTGGGGCAAAGTAGTTTGATTGTCTTGTGTGCAGGTTCCAAGTCAACCATCAGGACTTCTTGCACTCCCCAAGACGCCAAGTTTTCTGACACCGTTGACGCCTTCAGAAGTGTCTTCAGCTCCTACTGGTTCGATAACCTCGGTTTCTTACTGAGGGAAGACTTGCCGCTACACTCATAAAACCTTACTCTCGGGGTCTCCCAATGACGTGTGGTTTACACGCATCAAGCAAGTTTTCTGGCGCCGTTGCCGGGGAGATCAGGACACTTTGGATTCAGCAGGCTTCTACCTCCCCTTCGACGCCAGAAGTTTTCTGGCGCCGTTGCTGGGGAGATCAAGCCTTCTATTAGGGGAGTCTCTCACTTCCAATCTCTCAACTTTGTTATTGTCTTGCTAAGTTTATTTTTATTTTGTCTTGTTTGCTCTCTTTATCAAAAATACAAAAAAATTAGTTACTTGTTTTTATTTTGTTATTTCGGCCTAGTGTTCTTTTTGCTAAAATGAGTACTCCAGAGAACACCAAGTTGTGTGACTTCACAAGCACAAATAATAATGATTTCATATGTACTCCTATTGCTCCACCTGCTTCTAAAGCAGACTTTTATGAAATTAAACCTGCTCTATTAAATCTTGTTATGAAAGAGCAATTTTCTAGTGTTAGTACTGATGATGCTGCTGCCCATCTTAATAATTTTGTTGAACTTTGTGAAATGCAAAAGTATAAGGATATGGATGGGGATATTATAAAACTGAAATTATTTCCTTTCTCTTTGAGAGGAAGAGCTAAAGAATGGTTGCTATCTTTGCCTAGAAATAGTATTGATTCATGGACTAAATGCAAAGATGCTTTCATTGGAAAATATTGTCCTCCTGCTAAGATTATATCCTTGAGAAGTAGCATTATGAATTTTAAGCAATTTGATAATGAACATGTTGCCCAAGCATGGGAAAGAATGAAATCTTTGGTAAAGAATTGTCCCACCCATGGACTGACTGCTTGGATGATCATCCAAACCTTTTATGCAGGACTAAATTTTTCTTCGAGGAACTTGTTGGATTCGACCTCTGGAGGGACCTTCATGTCCATCACTTTAGGTGCTGCAACAAAGCTTCTTGATGATATGATGATTAACTATTCAGAGTGGCATACCGAAAGGGCTCCTCAACGTAAGAAGGTAAATTCTGTTGAAGAAACCTCCTCTTTGAGTGATAAGATTGATGTTATTATGTCTATGCTTGTGAATGGTAAATCTCATGTTGATCCAAATAATGTTCCTTTAGCTTCATTGGTTGCTCAAGAAGAGCTTGTTGATGTGAACTTCATTAAAAACAACAATTTCAACAACAATGCTTATAGGAATAATTTTGGTAACAACAATTATAAGCCTTATTCTTCAAACAGTGGTAATGGTTATGCCAACTCTTATGGTAATTCCTACAGCAATAATAGAAGTGTGTCCTCTGATCTTGAAGCCATGTTTAAGGATTTCATTAGTACACAAACTACTTTTAACAAAACCATTGAGGAAAAGTTTGGTAAAATTGATGTTCTTGCTTCTAAGGTTGATAGTCTTTCTCTTGACGCTGATATTTTAAAACTAAAATTTATGCCTAATGATGTTAAAGAGAACAAGACTTTTGCTACTACCAATGCTATCCAAGTTAAGATTGACAACAATATTAGGATGTTGGCTGAGTTGCATGCTAGGTGGGAAAGAGAGGGTAAAATTGAAAAAGAGAATAGTATAGCTAGAGTTTGTACTATTACCACCAGTAGTAATGCTGATGTTTCTCATGCTAGTAAGCCTCCTACTATCAATGGTAACATAATTGGTGTTGGCAATGTTTCTACTACCCCTGCAAAACGTTTAAAATTGCCCAAAACCACTGAAACTGTTCCTGATAAGAGTGCTGAAATTTTTCGAAATATGGGAGACAATGGTTCCTTTGCCATTGACCAAAATGATTTTGATTTTGATGACTGCAATATTTCTGAAGTAATTATGTTTTTGCAAAAGCTAGCTAGAAGTCCTAATGCTAGTGCTATTAATATGGCTTTCACAAAACATATTACAAATGCTCTCATACAAGCTAGGGAAGAGAAACTAAAACATGAAGCCTCTATCTCTAGGAAGCTAGAAGATGAAGGTGAATGATTTTGATTGTAATGCTTTATGTGATCTTGGTGCTAGCATTTCTGTTATGCCTAAGAAACATTATGATATGCTTGATTTGCCACCTTTGGAACTGATACGTCTCCAACGTATCTATAATTTCTTATGTTCCATGCTTGTATTATACCAATTGCTACATGTTTTATTCACACTTCATAGCATTTTTATGCATTTTCTGGGACTAACCTATTAACAAGATGCCACAGTGCCAGTTCCTGTTTTCTGCTGTTTTTGGTTTCAGAAAAGCTGTTCTGCAAATATCCTCGGAATCAGACAAAACAAATTGCAAAGTTCCTAATTTTCCCGACACGTTCCCGAAGTCCGAAGGAGAGACGAAGGGGGGCAGCGAGGCGCCATCCCCACCCCATGGCGCGGGTGGGCCCCCTGCCGCGCGACCAGGTGGGGAGTGATCCTCGTGGCTCCACCGACGCCGCCCCTTCGCCTATTTATTCTTCCAGACGCGAAAACCCTAAAACACTGAACCATTATTCCAGAAAACATCCGCTGCCACCGCCGTCAACCCTAACTCGGGGGGTCCCTGAACCTCTTCCCGACACCCTGTCGGAGAGGGGAATCATCACCGGAGGGCTCTACATCGCCATGCCTGCCTCCGGAGTGATGTGTGAGTAGTTCATCTCTGGACTATGGGTCCATAGCAGTAGCTAGATGGTTGTCTTCTCCTTTTGTGCCATCATGTTTAGATCTTGTGAGCTGCCTATGATGCATGTAAAATGCATACATGAACTTTGCACTATATCACTCATATTCCAATCATATTTGCATCATATAAGGGTTATACCACTGTTATTTAATGATTTTAGGAAATAAAATAATCGTTTCCTATTTTTATGGAATTAACCCTGCACAGGCAGAAAACCCTATTTTTTTCCTTTTATGTTTTAGGGACCCAAACGCCGTCAGAAAAATATGGAAAAATACGGAGGTCATTATTTTGGAAGGAAGAAGACGTAGGAGCGAAGGAATCAAGCAAGCGGAGCCCGGAAGGCCAAAAGGGGGTGGCCCACGCGGCCACTGTACCTGGCCGCGTGGGGCCCACCAATTTGGGCCTCGAGGCTCCGCAGCCGTCGATCTTTGCTCCACCGCCTTCGTCTCGACCTAAAAACGCTTATAAAAGAAGTCCCACGGCGTTCTTGAAAACAAGCGCCGCCATATCACAGAAACACGAAAACGAAGATCTGGAGCTACAGATTGGAGGGGGAAACTCCGGCGGGGCGCTGCCGGCGTGGTCTCCATCTTCTCCATCGACATCTCCACCATCTCCATCATGAAGAGGGAGTAGTCCACCTCTGGACTATGGGTTTCTGGAAGTAACATATGTATCTCTCCTCTCTTTGAGCTTCACTAATTAGTACCGTACGAGCTGCTGAACATGATTACGGTCATATATGTAATTCCTATGTGGTGGATCTTTTGTGAGTTAATATATGTTTGAGATTGCAATGTTTGTTTCAGTTATGAGTATAGATGCATATTATGTACCCCGTTCTTATATACTTGTTATGATCAAGCTTGTTTATGAGGTCGTGTGTGGGTGATGTGTGCATTAGTTGGAGTAACGGGGGTGGTGAGTGCGGTAAGTTGACAACTGAAATATCGCGATCCACTTGGGTGTTTGATACGACCAAAACATATCTACTTTCCCGAACACTTTTGCTATTGTTTTACCTCTAACTTGTGTGTTTTGAATACAACTAATGCGGACTAACGCTGTTTTCAGCAGAATTGCCCTGGTGTCTTGTTTTTGTGCAGAAAGTCAACTTTCGGGAAAAACACCAGAAAAGATCGCAAACCTCCTATTTTACCAGAAGACTCACGGAGCCAGAAGGGGAGGCGGAGATGGGCCACGAGTGGCCCAAACCACAGGTGGCGCGGCCAAGGGGCCTGCCGCGCCAGCCTATGAGGAGGGCAACTCGGCACCTCCCCGAGCCCCCCTTTCGACTACTTAACCCTCTCTGACCTAAAACGCGAGGGGGTCGTCCACTTCATCCAGAAACATCACCGTACGCCGCCGCCATCGCGAAACCTATTTCGGGGACCAGAAACTCCGTTCTGGCACTCCGCCGGGACGGGGAATTGGAGGAGATCATCGCCATCATCATCACCGACGCTTCTCCATCGACCATCCATGTTTCCCCCATCCATGTGTGAGTAATTCCCTGCTGTAGGCTGAGGGGGATGGTAGGGATTGGATGAGATTGTTCATGTAATAAGTTATAAGATCATTAGGGCATGGTGCCTAGTATCCGTTGTTAGTACTTATTGATGTTGTTGCAACTTGTTGAGCTTAATGCTTGTCACTAGGGCCCGAGTGCCATGATTTCAGATCTGAACATGTTATTGTTTCATAATGATATGCACTGTTTATTGATCATACCTGCAAGTTGTATACACATATTGTTGTCCGGAACCCGAGGTCCCAAAGTGACAATAATTGGGACAGCCGAGGGGAATGGCTGCGATGTGAGGATCACATGTGTTCACGGCGTGTTAATGCTTTGCTCCGGTACTTTATTAAAAGGAGTACCTTAATTACCAGTAGATTCCCTTGAGGCCCGGCTGCCACCGGCTGGTAGGACAGAAGATGTTGTACAAGTTTCTCATTGCGAGCACGTACGACTATATACGGAACACATGCCTATGTTTACTTAGTACTTGGATGCTTTATCATTATTATCTGCAATGCCTATGTCTTGATTATTATATGAGCTATCTTATCCATGCAGCGCCCGTTCATCCATCCCTATGCCTACAGTGTTTTAATCCTACTGTTTACTGCAATCACTACTGCTGTCTCTATTTACTGCTGCTATTATTTCACCGCTACTACTGCTATAAAACTGTTGCTACTGATAATCTGTGTCGAGCAAGACTATTCACAGGTGCAGCTGAATTGACAACTCCGCTGTTAAGGCTCTCAAGTATTCTTTGGCTCCCCTTGTGTCGAATCAATAAATTGGGTTTTACTTCCCTCGAAGACTGTTGCGATCCCCTATACTTGTGGGTCATCAAGACTATTTTCTGGCGCCGTTGCCGGGGAGCATAGCTTTATTTGTGAGTTCACTTGTGATCTATATTGCTCGCTGAAATTTATTCATCATGGGTAAAGCTCGTGATGAGAGGGTCCGTGTATTGCCATCCACTACAAGAAAAGGTACGACACTTAGTACCTCTGCTGCTCTTGACTCACCATCTGTATTGAGTCAACTTGTTACACCACCACAATCTTCACGTGTTGGTACTACTGCTGAATCTGAAATTGCCTCTGATAATGTTGATGATGCTTCTACTGTGATTGATGAGAATATTTCATTAGGTCCACTTTTAGATGCTGCTATTGCTAAGTCTAAACAACTTGAAAATACTAGAACACCTAATGGAAGTCCTACTACTCCTGTTTATTCACCTGAGTTAAGGGATTATACTTGTGATGATGATCCTGATGAAACTTATGTGGAACTTGATGATGATTTTATTGATAAATGTAATGCTACTACTGGTGCAAGTAATATGAGAAATTTTCTTGCACAACATGCTGTTAAATACAAGTTGTCACCTGATCCTAAGTTTGCCACTTCTCCTATAAACATTAAAGATAAGGATTATGATTTTTCTCTTGATTTATCTCATATATCTATTGTTGAGAAAACTCCTTTTTGTGGCACTAAGAGTGAAAGTGCTGTAGAGCACATGAATGAGCTCTCTACTTTGAGTGGCTTATTTTCTGATGATATTAAGAAGCGTAGCTATTTTGTTGCTAAGATTTTTCCTTTCTCATTAAAAGATGATGCTAAAGCTTGGTATAACAACTTGTCTCCTGGTTCTATTACTAGTCCTACTGGTTTGCTTGATGTTTTCTTTCAGAAATATTTCCCTGCTAGTGCTCAACATGATGCTTTGCAGAGAATTTATAACTTTGACCAGGAAGATGAAGAGAAACTTCCAGAGGCATGGACAAGGTTTTGCTCTCTTATCAGAGCTCGGCCTGGACATGATTTGGAAAAGCATGATCTACTTGATATATTTTACAGTGGACTAACTATTGAATCTAGAGCATATCTGGATAGTTGTGCTAGTTGTGTTTTCAGGAAAAGAACCCCTGAAGAAGCTGAAGAATTATTGGCTAAAATCAGCCAGAATTATGATGATTGGACTCTACCTGCGCCGACCCCCACACCTACACCGACACCAATATCAAAGAAGAGGGGAGGTATGATTGAATTGAATGATGAAACAATGAGGGAGGCCAAGAAGACTCTCATTGAGAAGGGTATTAAATCTGAAGATGTGAAGAACCTTCCACCTATTGAAGATTTGTGTAAGCCAATTCCTCATCCATCCATAATTGAGGTTCACTCTCTCCACAGGTTCGATGAAGGAGATATTCCCTACTCTAAACCACCTGATCAATGCTTAGATGAATTTGATAATTATGTTATTAAGCAAGATAATTTTAATATGAGAGTAGAGAATCATTTGCATGAAAACTCTCAAGCTATTAGTAAGTTGCATGATATTGTGGAGAGAACCTCCAATGATGTTAAGATGCTTATTAAACATTTCCATATGGTTCAAACTCAAATTGATCAACTCACTAAAGTGCAACAAGACATGTTAGCCAATGCTTCTAAGAAAAATTAAAACCTGTCTATGTTAGCACTAGAAGTGGAGCTCATACTCAGGATCCTTTATATCCTGAGGGACACCCTAAAAGAATTGAACAAGATTCTCAACTAGCTGAAAATCCAGTTTCTCCTTCTAAGAAAAAGAAGAAGAAGAAACATAAAAATGTTGTAGAATCCTCTGAAACTGTTAATGATCCTAATAGTATATCTATCTCTGATGCTGAAACTGAAAGTGGTAATGAACTTGATAGTGATAAGGATAAAAATGATGCTCTTGATAAAGAAGTTAGTGAAAAGGAACCTGAAAAGCATACTAAAAACACAAAGTACACTAAGGAAGATTCATTGCTAAGAAACATGGTAATGAAAGGGAACCTTGGGTTCAAAAGCAAATGCCTTTTCCAACTAAGAAACTAAAATCAAAGGAAGAAGAACATTATAATAAATTTTGTGAATGGATGAAACCCTTGTTCTTGCAAATTCCTTTGACTGATGCTATTAAATTGCCTCCTTACTCAAAGTATATGAAAGATATTGTTTCTAACAAGAGGAAAATTCCTAATGAGGAAATTTCTACTATGCTTGCTAATTATTCTTTCAATGGCAAGGTTCCTAAGAAGCTTGGAGATCCAGGTATACCAACCATCCCTTGCTCCATCAAGAATAATTATGTTAGAACTGCTTTATGTGATTTGGGAGCAGGAGTTAGTGTTATGCCTTTTTCTCTCTATAAGAGACTCTATCTTGATAAATTGATACCTACTGATATATCTTTGCAAATGGCTGATAAATCTACTGCTGTTCCTGTTGGCATTTGTGAGGATGTCCCTGTTCAAGTGGCTAACAATTGTTTAATTTTGACTGATTTTGTTGTTCTTGAAATGCCTGAAGATGATAATATGTCTATTATTCTTGGAAGACCTTTTCTAAATACTGCAGGTGCTGTTATTGATTGCAATAAAGGAAAAGTAACTTTCAATGTTAATGATAAAGAACATACTGTTTATTTCCCCAAGAAAGTTGACAAGATTTATGGAGTCAATACCATCTCCAATTTTAAAACTATCAAAGTGGGAAGTATTGATTGCCCTATATATGATCATCAAGAAGGATATCAAAACATTATGATTGGATCCATATCAATACAATACAAGGAAAGGAAAATGCATAACCACAACTTTGGAGATGTGTTTGATAGTGACTCTCAGAGGGTAAGAAGACCCTTGAGGGCATCCACTCGAGTTAGGCGCTCCTATGATGAAGATGTCATTGCACCAAACATTGGAGATGGAGGGGATGATCAAATCCCAAATGCTTCATCCTTTCCATGCATTGAGTTTCTAACTAATGCAGGTTTGCTTGATGACTTCAGGTTTCTCATCCAGAGGGTTGGTTTAACTACTTATATGCAGGATGAGGGTGCCAACATTATTGGCTCACCAAAACTTTTGTTGAGAGTTTTAAATTCACAAACTCATCTTATGGACCTGTTGTTAAATTTAAGATCTATGATATGCCTGTTACCATGAGTTTGAATGACTTTTGTGCTCCATAGATATTGCTCCTGTAGGTACAGCGAAGAAGATTGAAGGAAACACCCGCGACTTGGTGGAACTTTATCGAGCAGTGACCGATGACGATAGCCGCGACGCTCATCGCGGCAAGATAAGGAATATCCAATATCCTGCCATCAAGTATTTTGTTTTCTACCTTGCTACTAGCATTCTTGGTAGGGAAAACACCAGCAACATTTCTAATTATCATCTTGCTTTTCTTGCTGCTGCACTTAATGGTAACACTGCTTACAACCTTGGTGCTCTTATTGCTCGCCGCTTAGCCGCTAAAGGACCCATCTATGGTGGGATTGTTGCGAAGCGTGTTGCTGCTAGTTTTGGTCTTTCTGCGACACCTACTGATGATGTGCTAGCCCCTGTTAGGCTTGATCTTGCAACTATGATAGATCATCAGTTTGCTGCACCAGGCTCTCGCATAGGGAACATTATTTATAAAGTGTTTTATACTAACGGGGAGGCAACCGAGGTCCCTTTGCCCCAGGCCGATTTGTTTCCTATTCACAGGAGGCCGTGGTCGTACTCCAAGGATGCATTGGAGGAGCAGCTTCGACTGCAAGGTTTTCACCAAGCATCAGGAGGAGGAAGAGGCACCTGGAGATCACTACACTGTCACTTATCCTGGTGCGTCGTTAGGCTCGTACCAGGATGAGTACCCTTCTTCATCATATCACGACAGTGGCACATCATGGGGACAGTGGCATTGACCTCACTTAGGCCAAAAGCCTAAGCTTGGGGGAGGTATATCGACATCTCACTCATTTACATATCATATCTTGTCGATACTTTGTATATCCATGTTGCAGTTTTCTTTCTTTCTTTTTAATTGTTTACCTTTTATTGCTGCATTCCAAAACACAAAAAGACCAAAAATATTTCTGTTGTTTCTCTTCATTTGTTTCTTTAAGTTTCAGTATTAGTTTGCTTAGTTTTAAAATTCGGTTTGTTATTCAAAAATCTAAAAATATTTTGCTTTATTGTTTGTTTCTTTTTGCTCTTGTTTCAAAAACTCGAAAACCAAAAATATTTGTTGTTTCTTTTTGGTTTTGTATAGTGTTTTCAGAGTTGGACAGCCATCCGTGACTCCGAAGGAGCTTGGTTTTCATTCTCATCATTCGAAGCAACACAAGTGAAAAAGCAATAAGGATGATCTACAAAACTCGAGTTGGGGTGAGAGGCTGGTATGAACTCTATTTGTTTTCATTTTTGTACATATACTCATCTATGTGAGCATGCTTAGTTGGTTCATGTGAGGTATATGTCATTTAGTGGATGCTTAGTAGTTCTTGTTCTCTCATGATCGGTCCCAATTTATTAATAGTGGTAGCATGTTATGTTGATGTTTGCTTGCATTGTTCTATTCATAGAGGGTATGACATTGTGGTATCCTCCTCTGAATAATTCATTCGAATTGACTTGGCACATGCTCATGCATGCATATGACTGAAAAACAAAAGTCAATTAAGCCTTGATGATTTATTTTGACTCAGAGTTCTTGTATCACTTTTATGCCTCAATTAATTTCATTTTGTCGCAAGCATGATTATGACGGTTATTGCTCTCTTGATTGTCGCTTCCCAGTCTATTGCTAGCCTTCACTTGTACTGAGCGGGAATGCTGCTCGTGCTTCCAAAACCATGAAAACCAAGTTATTCCAAAGTGTCCACCATAAATACCTATGCATGGCATTTCGAACCATTCAAGTAAATTTTCATGTGCTACCTTTAAAACCTTCAAAGTACTTCTCAATTTGTGTCAATGTTTTATAGCTCATGAGGAAGTATGTGGTGTTTTATCTTTCAATCTTGTCATTCAGACTTTCACCAATGGACTAGTGGCATATACATCCGCTTATCCAATAATTTTGCAAAAAGAGCTGGCAACGGGGTGCCCAGTCCCAATTAATTATAACTTTCATCAATAATTCTCTTCACATGTTTTGCCTGATTTATCAGTAAGCAACTTAATTTGCAAATAGACACTCCTCCATGGTATGTGAATGTTGGAAGGCACCCGAGGATTCGGTTAGCCATGGCTTGTGCAAGCAAAGGTTGGGGGGAGTGTCACCCATAATGAAACTAAAATACATGTGTAAACAAAAGAGAAGAGGGATGATCTACCTTGCTGGTAGAAATAACATCCTTCATGGGAGCCGCTCTTGAAAGTCTGGTTGACAAGGGGGTTAGAGTACCCACTACCATTCGTTGACAACAACAAACACTTCCCAAAACAATTTTGCTCCTGTTTTAAAAATAAAAAGCTCTAGCACATGATAATCCCTGCTTCCCTCTGCGAAGGGCCAATCTTTTACTTTCATGTTGAGTCACCATCCTTTCTTTGAGCACTTTCTCGAGAGCATAGTTGTCATTCTTAGTGTAATGTGCTTGTCCCAGAATGTGGTTAACTGTGATATAACTTTGATGCTTTTATCTTTGATATCTTTGATTCTAGTCTTCCCATGAACTTCAGAGGTGCCTGGGCATTTATGTTTTGCTGTACAAAAACGGGCAAGCGAGATACCATCTTATCATATCCTATTATGAGCATTACAATCTTGTGAATTAATATGTTTCATGTTTGTCGCTATTAGTATGTTGGTATCTTTTCATAGTTTACATGCCTATTGAGTGACATTATTTGCATTTGCCTCATCTTGAATTGCCTAAGCATTTGTTCATATAGTGAGAATATATGCATCATATGAAGCAAATGTGTTCGTGAAAGTCTTTTATCGCACTCAGTTGTTAACTGAATTGCTTGAGGACAAGCAATAAGCTAAGCTTGGGGGAGTTGATACGTCCAAAACGTATCTACTTTCCCGAACACTTTTGCTATTGTTTTACCTCTAACTTGTGTGTTTTGAATACAACTAATGCGGACTAACGCTGTTTTCAGCAGAATTGCCTGGTGTCTTGTTTTTGTGCAGAAAGTCAACTTTCGGGAAAAACACCAGAAAAGATCGCAAACCTCCTATTTTACCAGAAGACTCACGGAGCCAGAAGGGGAGGCGGAGATGGGCCACGAGTGGCCCAAACCACAGGTGGCGCGGCCAAGGGGCCCCGCGCCAGCCATGAGGAGGGCACTCGGACACCTCCCGAGCCCCCTTTCGACTACTAACCCTCTCTGACCTAAAACGCGAGGGGGTCATCCACTTCATCCAGAAACATCACCGTACGCCGCCGCCATCGCGAAACCTATTTCGGGGACCAGAAACTCCGTTCTGGCACTCCGCCGGGATGGGGAATTGGAGGAGATCATCGCCATCATCATCACCGACGCTTCTCCATCGACCATCCATGTTTCCCCCATCCATGTGTGAGTAATTCCCTGCTGTAGGCTGAGGGGGATGGTAGGGATTGGATGAGATTGTTCATGTAATAAGTTATAAGATCATTAGGGCATGGTGCCTAGTATCCATTGTTAGTACTTATTGATGTTGTTGCAACTTGTTGAGCTTAATGCTTGTCACTAGGGCCCGAGTGCCATGATTTCAGATCTGAACATGTTATTGTTTCATAATGATATGCACTGTTTATTGATCATACCTGCAAGTTGTATACACATATTGTTGTCCGGAACCCGAGGTCCCAAAGTGACAATAATTGGGACAGCCGAGGGGAATGGCTGCGATGTGAGGATCACATGTGTTCACGGCGTGTTAATGCTTTGCTCCGGTACTTTATTAAAAGGAGTACCTTAATTACCAGTAGATTCCCTTGAGGCCCGGCTGCCACCGGCTGGTAGGACAGAAGATGTTGTACAAGTTTCTCATTGCGAGCACGTACGACTATATACGGAACACATGCCTATGTTTACTTAGTACTTGGATGCTTTATCATTATTATCTGCAATGCCTATGTCTTGATTATTATATGAGCTATCTTATCCATGCAGCGCCCGTTCATCCATCCCTATGCCTACAGTGTTTTAATCCTACTGTTTACTGCAATCACTACTGCTGTCTCTATTTACTGCTGCTATTATTTCACCGCTACTACTGCTATAAAACTGTTGCTACTGATAATCTGTGTCGAGCAAGACTATTCACAGGTGCAGCTGAATTGACAACTCCGTTGTTAAGGCTCTCAAGTATTCTTTGGCTCCCCTTGTGTCGAATCAATAAATTGGGTTTTACTTCACTCGAAGACTGTTGCGATCCCCTATACTTGTGGGTCATCAGTGTTTACCTTACTTTGTTGCCTCACTAGGGATAAACAAAAATACCATGCTACCAGAGATGTGGGTGTGACCATCGCCACTACTCTATGACTAGATCTAGCATGTTCTTATTTTCACTTCATGTCATGATACTTAAAGCTATACTCTGATTTATCTTAATTGCTAAGGTGTTATGATTTAGTTCGCATCTTGGTGGAGTATAAGAGAGATTAATAACCAAAAGATCTCTATGTTAGGACGTGATGCCCATATAATTAGTAACTTGATATCAAACTTTGTGTTGCAATCTCATATGTCAACTCTATGTGTCCATTGTCTGCCACACCATTAAAAGAGAGAGTGCATTTGTGAAACCATGAACCCCGGTCCATTTTTAATCATAAGAAACACCTTTCAACCACTTTTATCACTTTTCCATTTTCTGTCATTATTAAATCCGAAAATACAAAAACACTTTTCCATCTTGCATTCATGATAAAAAAACCAAAAATATCATTTATCATTGTTATCATCATCCTTGCACATTCATTCACCACCATTGCATATTTATTTCTTGTTTGCATTGCATATTTATCTTGATATCATTCATACACCTTGTGCTTGGCAACCACAGGTGAGGTTGAGGACCAAAACAATTAACTTTGTTTTGTAGGTGACCAAAAGAATGATAGGGAGATAGATCTTTCACTACTGATTCCTCGAGAGTTCGATATTAAACCCTCGAGTCACCCTCGTGGGGAAAACACGCCTTCCACTTACTACATACTCTGCACTTGGAGGCTCAACCTAACCCCGTATACTTTTCATTTCAGGTAGCTACTGAAGGCTATCACTTCTACGGGTATGAAGACTGTTTTCTGGCGCCGTTGCCGGGGAATCATAGCACTAGTCCTGTTTTCTAGCGCCGGATTCATCACAACAAAGTCAACATCACCAACTTGTGCTAACACCTAAGCTTGGGGAGGTTGTACCTACGTGAGCATCATCTTATCCATCTTTACCTTCAAAGCAAAATTATTTGTTTTGTCATTGTCATTGCAATGTCTTGCTTTTGTAATTCGGTTTGCATTTGTGAGACACATTTTATTTTCAGTTTTGCATATAAAATTAAAAAATACAAAAAAAACTTGCTAAAATGGGAGAAAGAACTAAATTGTGTGACTACACAAACACTCATAATGATCAATTCATCTCTAAAGCTATTGCCACACCTGAGATTAAAGCTGATAGCTATGAAGTGAGTCCTAGTTTGTTAAACTTGATAACTAGGGAACAATTTGGTGGTAGTGCTATGGAGGATGCCTCTATGCATCTTCATGATTTTATTGAAATATGTGACATGCAAAAGTTTAAGAATGTTGAAAGTGATATCCTAAAATTGAAGCTATTTCCTTTTTCACTTAGAGGGAAAGCTAAAGAATGGTTGCATTCATTGCCATCCGGTAGTATTAATTCATGGGATGATCTTAAAGAAGCTTTTATTAAGAAATACTATCCTCTTGTTAAAATTTTGCAAAATAGAAACAACATCCTTTCTTTTAGGCAAAATGAAAATGAACATGTTGCTATGGCTTGGGATAGGATTAAACTTATGCTTCGAACTTGTCCATCACATGGGGTTAATGAATGGACCATATTACACTCTTTCTACAATGGTTTAAACTACATGTCTAGAAACATACTTGATTCTGCTGCTGGAGGTGCTTTTATGAGTAAAACTATAGTTGAAGCTAAAAATATATTGGAAAGCATTTTGCAAAACTATATTCAATGGCATACTGATAGGGCACCCAATCCTACTAAGAAAGTGAATTCTATTGATGAAACTAAAGATTTGTCATCTAAGATGGATACTATTCTTGCTTTGCTTAATAAACCTAGTGTTGAAAATGTTCCTTTGCAAGAACTAGTTGGTAATAATTCTGAAAATATTGATGTCAACTTCATTAGGAACTATGTTAACAATGGGTATGGGAACAACAATTACAACTCTTATAACAAACCCCCATATGTGCCAAATAAATATGCTACTAGTGGTAATGTTTCTAGTGATTTGGAAAACAGCATTAGATCTTTTATATCTACTCAAAAGGAGCTTAATAAGGAATTTATCTCAAAGTTTGAAAAACAAGATGATTTGTTTGAAAGGGTAGATCAGCTTGCTAAGGAAGTGTCATTATTAAAGAGTATCATTACAGCCCAAAAACATGAGGAAACAATTAAGTATTGCCAAGAAGTTATCAATAGGTCTTGGGAACACATCTATTATATAATTAAAACACAAGACAAACGACGGTCAAGATGCATCCGTTTTAAGTTAGAGCGTATCAATGGTCTAGATTAAAAAACATAATTTGTCCTCCGACAGAAAAAGCTAGCCCGTGCGCCGGAACTCTAGATAGATTCATTAAAAAAAGAAGTTAGTACGACATATGGACTCTGTGCGGTTTGTCTTGAACATGGACTCTTTATCTCTACCAAAATTAAGAGCGTACGTTCTCTTCTGCCCCATATATATAGGCCGTGATGCGTGAGCCCGTGATTGGTGTTGTTCGGCGACGAGACGAAGCGCGACGGCCGGCTGTGCCCGACGAGAAGCGCGACGGTCGGCCAGGCAGCCTGACGAGACGAAGCGCGACGATCTGCTGTCTCGACCCGCAGCACACATCGGATAGGAAGTTATCGAGGACAAGGCGAACTAGACCAGCGACGTCGCTCTGCAAAATCTGTAAGTCACGACGACGAGATGGAGAGCGACGATCCTTACACGTCCAGGCTGTGTTCTTAATTTTTTTAGCATCGTCTGAGATGAATTTGACAAATATGCACAGATCAATCCATCACGTGTGCTGTTTCTGACTGATATATGGTTGATGCTCTGATCATGATTAATTCCAGGAATTTGAGGAGTGGTTACGAGAGATCGGACATTGAAGAAGGCAGTATATGCGTTTTTTTAATATGAGTCTCTTCCTTTGAACTGAACATAAAACATGAAAGGATCGGCCGTCTCTGATGGTCACCTCCAGGGAGCGAGATCCTCTAACTTTGTGAATCCTAACTTTTCCTAAATTTGGGTCATTGACATGTAGGGCAGCCTCCAACAATGGCGAAAGTACGATCGGCGATGCCACTCGATCTACTGCCGCAGCTAAGGTCGCCGCCGTCCTCATGTCCTCTATAGGCTCAAGTGGCTTGAGCGCTTCAACGAGCAGCGAAAGATAGATCAGATGCAATGATCGCGTGGCGCGCCCGCTTCAATGAGCAGTGAAAGATAGGTCAGGTCGCCGTTCCATCTGCTAGCGTGCTCAGATTTCTTGATTGTGTGTACAGGTTTCATCTCACGATTGTTGATTTAGAAGAGGATGAGCGTCTCTGACAAGATTGGGTACTCGACACCTTCTCTCAGGCTGAACTTCTTCAATCACCAGGCAAGAATTTATGTACCCTTAATTTCTCTGCTCTATATATAACTTCACCTGCACTTGGAGAATATAGAAGCTATACTGGTGCTGGACTGGTGTCCTGCGTTTCACCTCCTAATTAAGATGGCTGATGGATGTTGGCAACATATTATTGTGTATTTGTTAATGCCTTGCTTATTGCTAGCTCTCTATATTAGCCTTAATGGCTTATTTTAATTTCTCATGAAAAGTGAAAAGCTCACTAAATATTACTGCATTTTTTTTGTTGCATCTACAGTTTACTTATATCAGGAATTTTTTCAGTTGTGACCTTTCAGTCCGGAATGCATAGTTTTGCTTGCAGCCTAATAAATGATTTGATGCACATATTTGTAACCTCAAGCATGAAATAAAAATAGGTATGTGCCTTATTTATTTGGTTTAATATGATTTTTATATCCTCTTATTTCCACATCAATATGTGCCATGAATTCTTGGTATGCTAGATTATGTATGTGTCCAGTCACTCCGGTCTCATACTTTCAGAGCAGAACATTAGCATTATGAAGGTTGTGCGATGACTGAGACCTTATACTCTATGATTTAGAAAATAAGGTGTCTTCAATTATATAACACCCAATTGGTGACATCTGAAGAAGAGGTTAGCTAATTAATATTGACGTGCTGGATCAGATATATTATAGAACCAAAATATGAGAATCAACGTAGAGCCCGGTACTATTGTTCAACAAATTTCCGTTTATTTGTATGACTAAATGATATTAGAGGATTACCTTGAAAGTAATTTTGTTATTTCATATGCATGTGATTTTTTAGCAGATATGAATCGTTTTGAATAGCTTTCATGCTAACTTATTTTCAAAGCGTAATAAATCTTAGTACCACGACAAGTGAAAACTGAAAAAAACAGGCATTCTGATTATTACGTTCAGCATAGCTGCAACTTGGACTGTGGTTATTACTTTCCTTGAGGAATTTAAGCATCAGTAGGTCTTATTCCATTCCTTTTTGTTTTGTCCTCCTCTGCTTTGTGAGAAAGCCAACATTGTATGCACCGACGATTTTTCACCATTAGTTTTCCAAGTTTCATGGATTTATATGTTTAAGAAAATATGTACCTAAATCGTGTGTTGTACCGTTGCTTTCTCTTTGTTTAGTACTTTACCTTTTCTCAGAAATATGCATATAAGGAGCATAAATAAATCTTTGGAGTGGGCCTCCATGTGGCAATCTGATTCATATACGATAATGGGTTCTGTTTTTTCAATCCTTATGCACTTTTTCTGACTACTCTTCTTTTTCTGACCATATATTGAAATTATTCATCTCCGATGTTGACAATATCAAATTCTTTCAAGAATAAAGGAAATATCCTCAAATTTTGCACTGGTCAAAATAAAAATGAGGATAGTCAAAGAGCTGGTGTAGATGTGTGGGGGGCTACTCTAAATTTCAGTATGGTGCCTGTGCGTAATCATGTATGTCATTGCTAAATCAACTTCCCACATTATATGTTTTTACTTAAATTGGTACAATCTCCTTCTGTTTCGAAATGTTAGTACACTGTCATGCAGTCTATAAGCACTACTTTCAGCAGAACCAGCCAACACCTATCAATTTGAGGTTTGAAGAAAATATAAGGCTCATTCGTCAACTATTGCTCTCCGCAGTAAGCGTAAAAGAAACCATGCTAGGAAAATGTATGATTCGTCATATTATTAGGAATGTTATATTAACTTCTCCCTCTGATCGTGTATTTTATTCATAATATATAATCACATCTACTTGAAACTGATGAATCAGAATACTCACCTTATCTTTTGGTTACATTTTGAATTAGACCTTTTGCGGGCTAAGTCAAACGTATTGTCCTGTCACCAAATCTGAATCTTCCAACATATTGCTAATATCACAATTCCAAGAATGGCAAAGGTGGGTTCTTGAGTAGTTGACAAATGGGTTGAGGAAATTCTCACAAGCATAGACAAATGCCATTAATTTTCAGTTTTCATAATAGGTGCAAATCTGCCAGAAATATTCTTCGGCCAAAACAGACACACGAGAAAAAGTAGATTCCATTGGTTATGATGAACCAATAAAGTTTTTCGCAACTACATTTAGCATAGTCTGATATTTTACGTAACTTTTCTGTGAATTTCAAAGAAGCTAAAAAATTAAGAACATTTAGCCAATGGTCTAAGTAAGAGACGGAGCAATGAAACAAATTTCAGATGGAACAAGTTTCATAAATCTAGCTGCGCAAATGCGCGGGCAACCCCGCTAGTTCATGAGAAAGAAAGAGTTGCTAAAGAATCTATTGGGGTAATGAAAGAGAGAGAAGTTGAAGAAGTTAAAATGCTTAGTGAAGTCAAGGATCCTTTGCTTGACTTAGAAAATTGTAGCTTGCATGAACAAATCTCTATCTTACAAAAGTTTGCAAGTGATCCTTCCATCAACACTAATCAAGCTGGCTTTGGTTCCTATATTGCTAATCATGTCTTGAAAGAGAAAATTGCTAGGTACAACCAAGAGGCCATGATACCACCTAAGCTTGGGGATATTGGATTCCCAAGGTACTAGTAACTATTGGAAAAGAGACACATCATGCCATACTTGATCTAGGATCTAGTGTCTCTGTCATGTCTAAAGAACTATATGAAGTGCTTGAATTGAAAAATCTTGAAAAATGCTCTATTGAACTTGCACTTGCTGATGATTCCATTAAACATGCTTTAGGGAAAGTAAGTGATGTTATGGTAGAGTTACATATGACTTTTGTGCCTGTGGATTTTCTAATCATGGACATGGGGAATAAAACCTCTAGTCCTATTATTCTTGGAAGACCTTTTCTTCGTACTACAGGCTATCATTGATTCAAAGGAGGGAACGTTAAGTTTCAGTTCCCACAAGAAGTGCATGGAACACTTCCCAAGAAGAGGGAACACATCAAAGTTCAAGCTCCCTCATGAGCTTCATCTTCAATAAACAACAAGTAAGAAGCCTAGCTATATGGCTATAAAGAAAGCGCTTTGCGGGAGGCAACCCGGTTATTTTTATGTGTGATTTTCTTTGTGTCCTCTTGCTGTATCAAGAGAGTTTGTTTTTAGTTTAGTTTCTGGAGTTTTTAATAAAGTGCCAAGTTTTACCCATTTTGGTCTTGAAAAGTTGCTTATAGCGTTCGGAGATTTTATTCCTGCACGAATCTGTGCACGGTATGATTTTTAATTCTTATTCTGTAACTCCGAATGAGCTCATATTTGAACTGTAGTTGCAACTTTTCATCCTCTGTATGCATGAATTTGCAGAATTTTTCGGCAAAGTTTGGTAGGGTAGAAAAATACGTTTTGCTGCTGCTGTTTTTCTGGACAGATTCTGTCCCATTTTGTTTTATGCATGTTTTGAACTTTTATCTTGAATCTTTTTGATCAAATGAGTTTATGAGTAGGCATACAACATTATATACTTTCTGGACATTCATATGATTTTTGTTTAAGGATTATATGCAGCAAGAAACCTATTTGTTTATCACTACTAATGCACCCCACAGAAAAGAAAATGGGAGAAACGGTGTTTTGAAGTTTTTTCACAGGGATTGGAGGAGATGCACCAAGAGTTATCCAAGGATGGTGAAGACCATAAGCTTGGGGATGTGAAGACAACCCCACTGGACCTACACACTCTCGGTTTGCACACGTCTAACTTCTGTTTTTCGATCGAAACACTTTATCGCATAAACTTGGAGCGTCTTTTTGTTTGTTTTTGGTTTGTTTGTTATTTTGTGAGACCACCACATTATCATTTATATGAGAGAGCTACTGGAAATATGGGTTGAAATATGTTGGATGCTTTTATCATATTGGGAAAAGGGATGTTTGAGTTGATTTTTAATGATACATATAGTTGCATGATTCATGAGCTTGTTTATGAGTAATAATTTGCAAATGCTTTATCAAGAGCTATCACTTATTCATGTTTTGATGCTGAAAGTTATTTTACTTGTTTAACATGGATTAGTTAGTTCTATGGACACTCATGCATGCATCTAGATGGTCAACTTTCTCCCTCTTGCTAGCCCAAACATTCCAACAAGCAAAAACTTGTTTCCAACACCTTCAACCAAAGTTATTCCAGTGAGTCCACCATATCTACCTATTAGCTTTATGCTATTCCGAGTATGTATATCATGATATTTGTGTTATCTATACCTCTGAATGAAAATGTTTATGTTATTGATTGTTATGGGAAAAGTTGGTTATATAGCTCTCACGAACTTGATGCACAACTTTATTTTTATTGCATAAATAAAACATGACCCATTGTGATTAAATATGATGCTAGTGGCTTGATAAATGTCCGAGGTTGGGAGTTAGCCCATATGTGCTGTCACATGCAAAGCTTTCAACATGCTCCTTCATCATTTAGTTGATATCATGTACTTTTGTTTATGGATGCCTATCATGGTGAAATGAGGTGGAAATGAAGTAGTTTAAATGAGTTTGTATAAATGGTTAGAGAGACGCCTGGGCCGCTAATCTAAGCCATGCATCATTCATGGTGGAAATTTACTTACATGCTATGGTGAACCGTCTGTGATGCACCTTATAATAAAAAGCTATTCCAATGGTAAATAAAAAGGGTGTTGAGGTTGTTCATCTTGTTTGTTTGTCTTGTCATTTTGATATGGGCTTGTTCCATATCCTGGGACAAGAGGTACCCCAGTTGACGCTCTTGATGATACTATTATTACTTACAATGATAGAACTTGAACTTGCTTTGTTTCCTAAGTTGAGTAATCATGGTGTAGGTACTTGTATTCAAGGGGCATGAGACACCTAACCTTTACTTTATCAAGCACACTACTCATATTTGCTTTCACATTAAACTTTAATCATTCAAGATGCTATGATAGGGGTAATGAGAGCTTGACACCAAGAATTCCACATTGCAATCATTAACTTAAGTAGAAGAGTTTGGAAGTTAGATGAAACTTATGCATGCTTTACCTCTACTCATATACATCTTTCCAAAGTGTCCACCTTTATATTCAGATTTTCATCTACACTCTATGACCAATGTAGGATGTTCTTACTTATCATTATGCATACATGTGGTCCATATTACTATCTTCTATGTTACACTTTGTGAACTATCATTGAACATCCTTGCATTGAATACTTGATATCACTTCATAAACTATTTGCATATTGCTACTCCTTTGAAGAATGAATCATTTGACTCTATGTAGCAGTAGCAATCATCTTTGATATCCATTGTTAGTGCTATATTGCAAAGCCCATGTTAGTTTTATCACCTTCATACTCGAGGACGAGTATTGGTTAAGCTTGGGGATGTTGATGCATGTAAAATGCATACATGAACTTTGCACTATATCACTCATATTCCAATCATATTTGCATCATATAAGGGTTATACCACTGTTATTTAATGATTTTAGGAAATAAAATAATTGTTTCCTATTTTTATGGAATTAACCCTGCGCAGGCAGAAAACCCTATTTTTTCCTTTTATGTTTCAGGGACCCAAACGTCGTCAGAAAAATATGGAAAAATACGGAGGTCATTATTTTGGAAGGAAGAAGACGTAGGAGCGAAGGAATCAAGCAAACGGAGCCGAAGGCCAAAAGGGGTGGCCCACGCGGCCACTGTACCTGGCCGCGTGGGGCCCACCATTTGGCCTCGAGGCTCCGCAGCCGTCGATCTTTCTCCACCGCCTTCGTCTTGACCTAAAAACGCCTATAAAAGAAGTCCCACGGCGTTCTCGAAAACAAGCGCCGCCATATCACAGAAACACGAAAACGAAGATCTGGAGCTGCAGATTGGAGGGGGAAAACTCCGGCGGGGCGCTGCCGGCGTGGTCTCCATCTTCTCCATCGACATCTCCACCATCTCCATCATGAAGAGGGAGTAGTCCACCTCTGGACTATGGGTTTGTGGAAGTAACTTATGTATCTCTCCTCTCTTTGAGCTTCACTAATTAGTACCGTATGAGCTGCTGAACATGATTACGGTCATATATGTAATTCCTATGTGGTGGATCTTTTGTGAGTTAATATATGTTTGAGATTGCAATGTTTGTTTCAGTTATGAGTATAGATGCATATTATGTACCCCGTTCTTATACTTGTTATGATCAAGCATGTTTATGAGGCGTTGTGGGGTGATGTGTGCATTAGTTGGAGTAACGGGGGTGGTGAGTGCGGTAAGTTGACAACTGAAATATCGCGATCCACTTGGGTGTTTACCTTACTTTGTTGCCTCACTAGGGATAAACAAAAATACCATGCTACCGGAGATGTGGGTGTGACCATCGCCACTACTCTATGACTAGATCTAGCATGTTCTTATTTTCACTTCATGTCATGATACTTAAAGCTATACTCTGATTTATCTTAATTGCTAAGGTGTTATGATTTAGTTCGCATCTTGGTGGAGTATAAGAGAGATTAATAACCAAAAGATCTCTATGTTAGGACGTGATGCCCATATAATTAGTAACTTGATATCAAACTTTGTGTTGCAATCTCATATGTCAACTCTATGTGTCCATTGTCTGCCACACCATTAAAAGAGAGAGTGCATTTGTGAAACCATGAACCCCGGTCCATTTTTAATCATAAGAAACACCTTTCCAACCACTTTTACCACTTTTCACTTTTCATTTTCTGCCATTATTAAATCCGAAAATACAAAAACACTTTTCCATCTTGCATTCATCATAAAAAACCCAAAAATATCATTTATCATTGTTATCATCATCCTTGCACATTCATTCACCACCATTGCATATTTATTTCTTGTTTGCATTGCATATTTATCTTGATATCATTCATACACCTTGTGCTTGACAACCACAGGTGAGGTTGAGGACCAAAACAATTAACTTTGTTTTGTAGGTGACCAAAAGAAGGATAGGAGATAGATCTTTCACTACTGATTCCCCGAGAGTTCGATATTAAACCCTCGAGTCACCCTCGTGGGGAAAACACGTCTTCCACTTACTACATACTCTGCACTTGGAGGCTCAACCTAACCCCTATACTTTTCATTTCAGGTAGCTACTGAAGGCTATCACTTCTACGTGTATCAGCCTATCATGATCAAGATCATCTTATTGTAATGCTACATGTTGTGTTTGCTGGGATCCGATGAGTATTGAATACTATGTCAAGTTGATTATTGATCTATTATATATATGTTGTTTATGATCTTGCATGCTCTCCGTTATTAGTGTAGGCTCTGGCCAAGTTTATGCTTGTAACTCCAAGAGGGAGTATTTATGCTAGATAGTAGGTTCATGCCTCCATTTAATCTACGGAAGTGACAGAAAGTTCTAAGGTTGTGGATGTGCTGTTGCTACTAGGGGTAAAACAGCAATACTTTGTCTAAGGATTATTGTATTGTTTACATTATGCACCATACTTAACGCAATTGTCTGTTGCTTGCAACTTAATACTGGAAGGGGTGCGGATGCTAACCTGAAGGAGGACTATTTAGGCACAGATGCATGCTGGATGGCGGTATGTGTACTTTGTCGTAATGCCCAAATAAATCTCATAGTGATCATCATGACTTGTATATATGCATTGTTATGTGCCTCTTTATTTTATCAATTGCCCAGCTGTAATTCGTTCATCCAGCATGTTAGTATTTTATTATGGAGAGACACCACTAGTGAACTGTGGACCTCGGTCCATTCTTTTACATCTGAAATACAATCTACTGCAATCATTGTTCTTTTTCATTCGCTGCAAGCAAACACCATTTTCCACACTATACGTCTAATCCTTGTTTTCAGCAAGCCGGTGAGATTGACACCCTCACCGATTCGTTGGGGCAAAGTAGTTTGATTGTCATGTGTGCAGGTTCCAAGTCAACCGTCGGGAAGTTTGCCTCCCCAAACGACGCCACAAGTTTTCTGACGCCGTTGACACCTTCAGAACATCGTCGATCTCCTACTGGATTGATAACCTCGGTTTCATAACCGAGGGAAGACTTGCTGCTATACTCATCAAACCTTACACTTGAGGTCTCCTGATGAACGTGTGCTTTACACGCATCAGGAACATTGTTATTTTGATATTTATCTTGCTGATAATGCTATGAAGAAACCTTTGGGGAGAGTTATGATGTTCTTATTATGGTTACAAATAACTTTGTCCCCGTTGATTTTGTTGTTATGGACATCGAATGCAATGCATCTTGTCCGATTGTTTTGGAAAGACCTTTTCTTAGAACTGTTGGTGCCATTATTGATATGAAAGAAGGAAATATAAGGTACCAATTCCCACTAAAGAAAGGTATGGAACACTTTCCTAGAAAGAGAATGAAGTTGCCTTTTGATTCTATTATTAGAACAAGTTATGATTTGGATGCTTCTTCACTTGGAAACACTTGATTTTTACTTTCTGCGCCTAGCTGAAAGGCGTTAAAGAAAAGCGCTTATGGGAGACAACCCATATTTTAATTTTTGCAATTTTTCTTTTTCTTTGAGTCAAGGAGCTTGCTTACTTCTGTAACAACTCCTTTGTATCTTTATTTTATTGCATTGTTGTGCCAAGTAAAGCCTCTAATAGAAAGTTGATGCTAGATTTGGATTTATGCGCAGAGACAGATTTTTGCTGTCCACCGTTTTGAGATGTATGCACTCCAGAATGATCCTCATATATGTACGCAAGTTTCATTAATTTTGACTTTTCGCATCTGAACAACTTAAGTGCCTCGAAAAAATTCGTCATTCCAGACTATTCTGTTTTTGACAGATTCTGCCTTTTGATTTGCATTCTCTCTTTACTGTGTTTAAGTGGATTTCTTTGCTCCACAAAATATCAGTAGCAGTAGCTAATGTCCAGAAGTGTTGGAGATGATTGTGTCATCACAGAACATGTGAATTTTTGATTATGCACTAACCCTCTAATGAGAATTACTCTAAGTTTGGTGTGAAGGAAGTTTTCAAGGATCAAGAGAGAAGGATGATATGATATGATCAAGAAGAGTGAAAAGCCTAAGCTTGGGGATGCCCCCGTGGTGCATCCAAGCATATTTCAAGAAGACTCAAGCGTCTAAGCTTGGGGATGCCCAAGGCATCCCCTTCTTCATCAACAACTTATCAGGTCATCTCTAGTGAAACTATATTTTAATTCCTTCACATCTTATGTCCTTTACTTGGAGCGTCTGTATGCTTTTATTTTTGCTTTGTTTTCTGAATAATTTGGATCCTAGCATTCTTGTGTGGGAGAGAGACACGTTCCACTTTTTCATGTGAATACTCATGTTCTTCACTTATATTTGTTGAGTATTCTTAACTAGCTACTGCAATGTTTTTACCTCTTGTTTTGCATGCATCTCTTGTTCAGAGCTGTTAGTTCTTGTAGAGAAGTACTCTCTTGTTCCATTGCTCTAGTATTTAAGAGAGTTTGTGTTAAAATAAGTTGATTGGTGTTTGGTTGGAAACAGAAAATGCTACATGTGGTAGATGGTATATTGAAAAGACATACTCATTCTTGTAGATCATTGTCTTGGATAATTTGATACTTTGCAATTGTTTTGAGCTCTCAAGTAGGTCATGTTTAAGCTCTTGCATCATGTAGTTAAAGCCTATTAGTGGAGAACTACCGTAGAGCTTGTTGAGACTTGGTTTGCATGTTTAATATCTCTAAGGTCTAGATATTTTCTGGTAAAGTGTTTGAACAACAAGAGAGACAGTGTAGAGTCTTATAATGCTTGCAATATGTTTTTATATGAGTCTTGCTGTACCGGTTGATATCCTGTGTTTGCTTCAAACAACCTTGCTAGACTAAACTCGGTACTGAGAGGGAATGCTTCTCGTGCATCCGAACCTTGAGCCAAAACCCATGCCATTTGTGTCCACCATAATTATCTATTATGTGGTATTTCCTGCCATTCCAAGTAAATATTTCATGTGCTACCTTTAAACTATTCAAAACTTTATTACTCCTTATTTGTGTCAATGTTTTATAGCTCATGAGGAAGTTTGTGGCGTTTACTCTATCACATTGTCATTTACTCATGCCAGACTTTCACCAATGGACTAGTGGCATATACATCCGCTTATCCAATAACTTTGCAAAAAGAGCTGGCAAATGGGGTGCCCAGTCCCAATTAATCAACTATAACTGTTAATTCTCTTCACATGTTTGCCAATGATTTATCAAAAGCAAATTTCCAAAATGTTAAACTTTATCAAATAGGCACTCCTCCATGGTATGTGATTGTTGGAAGGCACCGAGGATTCGGTTAGCCATGGCTTGTGTAAGCAAAGGTTGGGAGGAGTGTCATACCAATTTATAAATATGCATGTGTAAACAAAAGAGAAGAGGGATGATCTACCCTTGGGTAGAATAACGTCCTTCATGGGAGTCGCTCTTGAAAGTCTGGGTGATAAGGGAGATAGAGTGCCCACTGCCATTCGTTGACAACAACAAACACCTCTAAAAAACTTACTTTATGCTCTCTATATGATTTAAAAACCTAAAAAGCTCTAGCACACGATTTAATCCCTGCTTCCCTCTGCGAAGGGCCTTTCTTTTACTTTATGTTGAGTCAGTTTACCTACTCCTTTCTATCTCAGAAGCAAACACTTGTGTCAACTTTGTGTGCATCAATTCTTATATGTTTACTTATTGCACTTGTTATACTACTTTGTGTTGACAATATCCATGAGATATACATGTTGAAAGTTGAAAGCAATTGCTGAAACTTAAATCTTCCTATGTGTTGCTTTAATGCCTTTATTTAGAATCTATTGCTTTATGAGTTAACTCTTATGCAAAGCTTTTTGATGCTTGTCTTGAAAGTACTATTCATGAAAAGTTTTTGCTTATATGATTGAGTTGTTTACTCTTTATCTATTTGTTAGCAAACTATAGACCATTGCTTTGAGTCACTTCATTCATGACATGAGCCTTGCAATATTATTTGATCAAGATTGTGTGAAGCATGTCTCCTAGAAATTATTTTGTTATTATCGTTTTACCTACTCGAGGACGAGTAGAACTAAGCTTGGGGATGCTTGATACGTCTCCAACGTATCTATAATTTCTGATGTTCCATGCCTATATTATGCCAATTGCTACATGTATTATTCACACTTTATATCATTTTTATGCATTTTCTGGGACTAACCTATTAACAAGATGCCACAGCGCCAGTTCCTGTTTTCTGCTGTTTTTGGTTTCAGAAAAGTTGTTCTAGAAATATTCTCGGAATTGAACGGAACAAAAGCCAAAGTTCCTATTTTCCTGACACACACACGAAGACTGAAGGAGAGACGAAGGGGGCAGTGGGCCGTCCTCACCACGTGGCGGCGCGGTCCCACCTCCTGCCGCGCCGTTACGTGGTGAGGGGCCACAGGCCTCCACCGACGTTGCCCCTTCGCCTATAAATTGCCTTCCTCGGGAAAAACCCTAAGTACCCGAGTCATATTCCACAAAAAGTTCCATAGCCGCCGCCGTCGTTAACCCTAACTCGGGAGGGTTATGAAGCTCTTCCCGGCACCCTGCCGGAGAGGGGAATCATCACCGGAGGGCTCTACATCGCCATGCCTGCCTCCGGAGTGATGTGTGAGTAGTTCATCTTTGGACTATGGGTCCATAGCAGTAGCTAGATGGTTGTCTTCTCCTCTTGTGCCATCATGTTTAGATCTTGTGAGCTGCCTATCATGATCAAGATCATCTTATTGTAATGCTACATGTTGTGTTTGCTGGGATCCGATGAATATTGATACTATGTCAAGTTGAATACTGAATATTATGTCTATGTCTTTTATGATCTTGCATGCTCTCCGTTACTTGTTGATACTCTGGCCAAGTAGATGCTTGTGACTCCAAGAGGGAGTATTTATGCTAGATAGTGGGTTCAGTCTCCATTTAATCTGGGGGAGTGACAGCAACCCCTAAGGTTGTGGATGTGCTGTTGGTACTAGGGGTAACCTAATGATGCTTTGTCTAAGGATGAATGTGTTGTTTACATTATGCACTTTACTTAATGCAATTGTCTGTTGCTTGCAACTTAATACCGGAAGGGTACAGATGTTAACCTGAAGGTGGACTATTTAGGCACAGATGCATGCTGGATAGCGGTATGTGTACTTTGTCGTAATGCCTAAATGAATCTCATAGTAGACACCACAACTTGCACATGCATGTTATGCACTTATCGATATTGTCAATTGCCCAGCTGTAATTTGTTTACCCATCATGTTAGTTATTCTTTATGGAGAGACACCACTAGTGAACTGTGGACCCGGTCCATTCTTTTACATCTGAAATACAAAATCATTGTTCTTTTTCATTCTCTGCAATTAAACACCATTTTCCATACAACACTTTTAATCCTTTGTTTTCAGCAAGCCGGTGAGATTGACACCCTCACTGATTCGCTGGGGCAAAGTAGTTTGATTGTCTTATGTGCAGGTTCCAAGTCAACCGTCAGGACTTCTTGCACTCCCCAAGACGCCAAGTTTTCTGACACCGTTGACGCCTTCAGAAGTGTCTTCATCTCCTACAGGTTCGATAACATCGGTTTCTTACTGAGGGAAGACTTCCCGCTACACTCATCAAACCTTACTCTTGGGTCTCCCAACGACGTGTGGTTTACACGCATCGGCGGGCACGGAAGGCCGGTCGCAGCGTGCTCAACGCCATCCTCGTTGTGCACCCGATGCCCTGCCGCACAAGGTGCCTTGTCGTGCTTGAATTCGAGGAAGAGGAGCTGCTGCTGCTCCTCTCGGTCGTGCGTCGGCCACAACGCCGCACCGGCCATGCCCACGAACTGTTTGTGATAATGCCTAAAGCAAAAAATGAAGAATTGGGCGGTGCGACTGGGAAGCACAGGCCCCAAACTCTTATGTCCGTCCGGACACGCCCCAAAGCACTCGTCCGGACACCGTTTAGGCGGCCGTTTGGGCGATGCGACTGGAGATGCTCTTAACCGCGTCCCCATAGCCAGCCCAAACGTCCGGGCGGACAGCCCGGACGGCCTTTGGGCCAAAATACTCTACCCAACCAAGGTCCCCAAACCGGCCCCAAACGACCGGGCGGTCCGGCACACCCCAAACCCAGCCCAAATGTGGGGCGGGTTTGGGCCGCCCGGACGCGCCCGGACGCGTCCGCCCTCTGGTCGCTGACAGCGCGGATCCTAGCTTGACCGGCCTACCGGAGGGAGGATCTAGCCTTTGACCGGCGTCTGCATTCATGGCGCAGCGGCCAACGCCCAACCGCCCGCATTCATGGCGGTCCGGACGCCACTATATCTACCGGCGCTGCCGGAACCCTAGTTCATCCACATCCACAGCCGCCGCCGCCGGAACCCTAGTTCATCCACATCCACCGCCCGGAGCGCTTCTTCTCCACCATGCCTCGCCGCCTCCCCACCATTTTCACCAAGATGACAGCGGACAAGGCGGCGCAGGCGCATGCCCACCTCCGAGCCAGGGCACGCGAGGAGGAGGCGGCGGCGGAGGTGGCTGCGTCGGAGTCGTCGAGCGTGGGATATGTCGTGGTCCGTGAGGACTCCGACATCGTCGAGCTGACGGGCTCGGAGTACATCCGTCAGGCGGATGAAGCGATGCGCGCCCGGGCGGAGGCGGCGGCGGCCGAAGCGCTCCACACCCGGCGGAGGCGGAGGCCGAAGCGCATCGCGCCCGGGTGCGTGCTGCGACGGAGCATGGAGAGTTCAGGCGGAGGCGGAAGCAGGCAGGATCCGCGAGGAGGCGCAGCTCAAGGAGGAGGCCGCGGAGCACATGCGGCGGAGGCACAGCTGAAGGCGGAGGCGGCGGACCGCCTCTTCATGAGGCAGATGAGGAACCGCTCCGGGTTCCTCGACAAGCAGATCGAGGCGGAGGCGGCGTTCCGTGAAGGCCGACCATACGCCGGAGCCTCCTCATCCTCTTCATTCGGGCTCTTCTCCGACTCCGAGCAGGGTTCTTGTCCGGCTCCGGCCGCCAGTGCGGGCGGCTCCGCCGGCGCAGCGGGAACGGTCATCGTGCTATCCGATGACGAGTAGGGAGATAGGATAACCAGAAGTAGCAAGGCGGCAGCAAGTCCACATCGTAGTGTAGCATATGTGGATGTTGCATGCTTTTGTAGTAATTTGGCAACTAGATTTAGATGCTTGTGGTTGTAGAAGCATGTTTTTAGGGGTTGTCCGGTCACCCTCCGCGGACGCGTCCGGATGCGTCCAGGCGCAGTTGGGGTCCGATTTTGGGGGGTCCGGTTGGAGATGCTCTTACAAGGTAAGTTTATGAGAAAATGGCAGGAGAAACGACTAACAAACGATATCGTCGTTTTGTATTTGCCGTGCTGTGTGAAGCACATGAGTATTGTATTTGGCGAATTCACCGGAGAGCTTTTTGCAGGCTTTCTTTTCACCGTGGAGAAGCTTGAAAAGGCATGGACCTAGTTCCGTGGTGCTCACTCTGATTGATGTGGGGCACACAGCGGTGTGCTGCTACGGCACGTCCGAGTCGCACAAATCAGCAACGCGCGTAGCAGGATATCGTCGGTCCCATCCCTCCGGCGGGGCTTCCCGATACGTCAGCCAACAAACAGTCAGCCGATACGGTACGCAGCATGTGGAGGAAAGGACGCCAGCCGCCGCGGCTACGGGAACGCCGTGCCTTGCCTGCCTGCCGCTCTTTCTCGCCGCTCTAGCCAACGCCTAGTACTAGTACCCGTATTCCTTCGCAGAGCACGGCACCGGTAATAGTGAAGTGTATGTATATAGTTTATTATGCAATGTCTAAAACAGCAATCGAACTCGGAAAAAGTACCAATACAATACCTAAAGCGTGATTTATACGTCAATATAATGTTCTCACTATGGTTCAATGGTTGACCACCATATTTTCCAAATGTGGCACCAGATTGGGCTCACAACGTCGTTCCCACTATTGAAATTCCTAATCAAGACTGAGGGGCGTGGATCTTCATCGACAACCGGCGAACTTGATGGTGGCCCGGGTGGCCGGTGCACCGACATCCCTGCCCCATCCACCACTCGTTCTTCATGCAGACGGTGTGTGGGTAGACGTTCGGTCATGACGACGATGACCAGGCTCGTCGATGTCGGCAGAGAACTCAATGCTCGGCGAACTACTCGACTTCTCCTAATACGTCTCCAAACTAGGCATGAAACCCAGTAGTTCATTGAGTTCACTCTGGCTTACTTCACGGTGATGTTGGACTTGCTCCGCATGAGGAGCCTCCATCTCCCGTTGCACCAACTATAACACTATGAGGCGACGCATTACTCCAACGTCCTTGGCCTAGTCGTCGCGTGATGGGGAGACTTCGACGGTGACAAGCTCGCCTCCTCCGTGACTGGCCACACGCATGGGGATGTCACGGCAATCCGCGACGCCCTGGATTCATCTGTCTGTGACTCGACCAGTGCCTCCCACACTCGATTTAGGGATTCCAAGTAGGGAACGACATTGTCAGTGAAATCCGGTGGTCAATCTTTTTGCGGACCCTATGTGAATGTATAGAACGAGATTTTGGACCGCATTGTCCGAGTTAGAAGAAGTATTTTAGACATAGCCACCAAATTCAAGGACCGCCGTGCATGCATTTCACTCTACCATTAAACTTACTGCCAGTTTATACGCTATACACATACAGTACATGCTATACACCGTACACGCCTGACATGCCATCTCATTGACCACGTTCGTTCTGGTTCAGTGGTTCCCATTCCCCTCCGCCGCGCCGTGCCGTGCCGAGGAGCAGTCAGAGTTGGTCCAGTCCACGCGGTGTCGTGCGGATCCAGCCTTTCCCGGCCCTACCCATCGCGACACACGAAACCGCGTTATCCCGCGGCACGCATCTCACCCGCTCGCTGTCTGTCAGCCTGCCACACCACACCGCGTCCTCCTCGGGCAGCGCCCACCTTCTTGATCCCTTCCTCCTTGCCCCACCACCACACCCAGGCGCAGGCGGTGGCCGGTCTCGCTTTCCTACCTTCCTTGTCCAAAAAGTACCACCTCCGCGTTCACACCTCGCCATCGCTTCAAATGGATCGCACACCAGTCTCGAACGGTAGACAGAGCATCTCGCCGGACTCCCTCGTTTCGTTTCCTCTCCTTCGCTGACCTGACGCGCACCACCACCACATCACCGGCCACCGCGACTCACCCAACGAGCGTTACCAGCTAGCGTGCGGTATATGAGATCCCCATCCGGCGTCCGCCCCACCAGCGGAGCGGTAGTAGGTGGAGCAGCCGCAGCCGACGACGACTTCGCCTTCTACTACTCCTTCTTCCAGGACCCCGCCGCGCTCGACCAAGCCGCCGCCGTCGACGCCATGCCCAACACCAACAACCGCCGCAGGAAGCGCGACCCCGCCGCGGACAACGCCGGCAACAACAACAAGAAGCGCTCCATCGCCAAGATCATCACCTCCCTCGCCGCGCTCGAGGCCGACGGCCACGCCGACGCCGACGACGCGTCCCGCCGCGAGCTCGCGCTGCTCGAGTCCAACGCCGACAACAAGTCGCAGGCCATGATGGACTACTACGCCAAGATGGAGGGCAGCTTCGACGCCGACGCCGATTCCGAGGCCGCCGCGCGCTCCAACCGCTCCCGCCTCACGGCCTCCGCGGCCACAGCCGTCGTGGCCGCCGCCGAGGAGGCCGCAACCGCGACCGCGTCCACGGCCTCGCCGCCGCGCGCGGCGGGCCAGCACCACCAGCGCCGGCTCTGGTCAAGGACCGGTCGCAGGCGTGGTGGGACCGCTGCAACAGCCCGGACTTCCCCGAATCGGAGTTCCGCCAGGCCTTCCGCATGTCCCGCGACACCTTCGACATGATCTGCGAGGCGCTGGGGTCCGCGGTCGCCAAGGAGGACACCATGCTGCGAGCGGCCATCCCGGTCCGCCAGCGGGTCGCCGTCTGCATCTGGCGCCTCGCCACGGGCGAGCCGCTCCGGCTCGTCTCCAAGCGCTTCGGCCTCGGCATCTCCACCTGCCACAAGCTCGTCCTCGAGGTCTGCGGCGCCATCAAGTCCGTCCTCATGCCGCGCTTCCTGCAGTGGCCAGACCAGGCCGCCGCGACCACGTTCAAGGATGGGTTCGAGAGGTCCTTCGGCGTCCCGAACGTCATCGGCGCCATGTACACCACGCACATCCCCATCATCGCGCCCAAGATCTCCGTCGCCGCCTACTTCAACCGCAGGCACACCGAGCGGAACCAGAAGACGTCCTACTCGATCACGCTCCAGGGCGTCGTCGGCCCCGACCGCGCCTTCACCGACGTCTGCATCGGATGGCCGGGATCCATGCCGGACGACCAGGTGCTCGAGAAGTCCATGCTGCACCAGCGGGCGGCGGCCGGGATGATGCACGACGCCTGCCTCGTCGGCGGCGCCAGCTACCCGCTCATGGACTGGGTGCTCGTGCCGTACACGCACCAGAACCTCACCTGGACGCAGCACGCATTCAACGAGAAGGTCGGCGACATCCGCAACGTGGCCGTCGACGCCTTCGCGCGTCTCAAGACGCGCTGGGCCTGCCTACAGAAGCGCACGGAGGTGAAGCTGCAGGACCTCCCCGTCGTGCTTGGCGCCTGCTGTGTCCTGCACAACATCTGCGAGATGCGCCGGGAGGAGCTCGAGCCGGAGATCCCGTTCGAGCTCAAGGACGACGATACCACGCCGGAGAACCCCGTGCGCTCCGAGGCTGCCAAGCAGGAGAGGGACAGCATTGCGCACAACCTCCTCCACCGTGGCTTCGCCGGCACAACATTCTTCTGATCACTTCGGTTTTCTTCAGTACAAATGAATTAATCAAGTACTAGTACTTAGCACACATTGTCATTCTTTTTTAGCCGTAGGATATAACATTTTGGTAGGATTGCTGCACGACATTCCGAGTCGTGTAAACGTCCTGTGATAAAATTGGGCAGGAACTGTTGATTTAATGTTTGAAGATATACATTTTAATTTACATACGACAAATAACAAAGCAGAGTTGGTTTCAGTGAAGAACATTGCTATCTCGGCCTGCGCTGTGTTGTTTTACAGACGTGAGCTTGAACTCATCTGTTGTGTTTGATCGCCCGCAATCTGAAACTGCTGAGTGCACGCCTTGTCTCTTCACACATCATTGAACACTCTTTAGGACAATCTGATGTAGTAATGCCGATCCAATCTTGGTCTCAGTATATGCTTAAACATTTAGCTCGATGCCTAGATTGCTTGTAATTTAACCTGATCAAGACGGCGCAATCTGCAATCCAACAAAGGTCCGTGCCTTCAGAGATTTTGTCCGACCGTTAGCTTGGACTGCCAACGCCCAGCGACGATGAAAAGCAAAAAAAAAAAAAAAAAGAGATTAGGAGAATACAAACGTAAGTACCATGTACGTCCACAGCCATAACTTACGTGTATACGCAGTAGCTGTATAAGACACAAATTTGACACGCACACCACACAAGTAACATAAAACTAGGATAATACAAACGGTTATACTGCTCCAACGTATTGATACGTCTCCAACGTATTTATAATTTCTGATGTTCCATGCTTATATTATGCCAATTGCTACATGTTTTATTCACACTTTATATCATTTTTATGCATTTTCTGGGACTAACCTATTAACAAGATGCCACAGTGTCAGTTCCTGTTTTCTGTTGTTTTTTGTTTCAGAAAAGTTGTTCTGGAAATATTCTCGGAATTGGACGAAACAAAAGCCAAAATTCCTATTTTCCTGACATGTACACGGAGTCCGAAAGAGAGACGAATGGGGGCCATGGGCCGCCCTCACCAGGTGGTGGCGCGGTCCCACCTCCTGTCGCGCCGCCACGTGGGGAGGACGCCACGGGCCTCCACCAACGTTGCCCCTTCGCCTATAAATTGCCTTCCTCGGGAAAACCCTAAGAACCCGAGTCATATTCCACGAAAAGTTTCAGAGCCGCCGCCGCCGTCAACCCTAACTCGGGAGGGTTCTGAAGCTCTTCCCGGCACCCTGCCGGAGAGGGGAATCATCACCGGAGGGCTCTAGATCGCCATGCCTGTCTCCGGAGTGATGTGTGAGTAGTTCATCTTTGCACTATGGGTCCATAACAGTAGCTAGATGGTTGTCTTCTCCTCTTGTGCCATCATGTTTAGATCTTGTGAGCTGCCTATCATGATCAAGATCATCTTATTGTAATGCTACATGTTGTGTTTGCTGGGATCCGATGAATATTGATACCATGTCAAGTTGAATACTGAATATTATGTCTATGTATTTTATGATCTTGCATGCTCTCCGTTACTTGTTGATACTCTGGCCAAGTGGATGCTTGTGACTCCAAGAGGGAGTATTTATGCCAGATAGTGGGTTCAGTCTCCATTTAATCTGGGGGAGTGACAGCAACCCCTAAGGTTGTGGATGTGCTGTTGCCACTAGGGGCAACCTAATGATGTTTTGTCTAAGGCTAAATGTGTTGTTTACATTATGCACTTTACTTAATGCAATTGTCTGTTGATTGCAACTTAATACTGGAAGGGGTGCGGACGCTAACCTGAAGGTGGACTATTTAGGCACAGATGCATGCTGGATAGCGGTATGTGTACTTTGTCGTAATGCCCAAATGAATCTCATAGTAGACACCACAACTTGCGCATGCATGTTATGCACTTATCAATATTGTCAATTGCCCAGCTGTAATTTGTTTACCCAGCATGTTAGTTATTTATTATGGAGAGACACCACTAGTGAACTGTGGACCCCGGTCCATTCTTTTACATCTGAAATACAACCTTCTGCAATTATTGTTTTCTTTCATTCTCTGCAAACAAACATTATTTTCCACACTATACGTCTAATCCTTTGTTTTCAGCAAGCCGGTGAGATTGACAACCTCACTGTTAACTTGGGGCAAAGTATTTTGGTTGTTTTGTGTGCAGGTTCCAAGTCAACCGCCAGGACCTCCCCTACGACACCGCACTTTTTCTGGCACCATTGCTAGGAAGAGGAAGCACTCCACCAACACCACTTTTTCTGGTGCCGTTGACACCTTCAGAAGTGTCTTCATCTCCTACTGGTTCGATAACCTCGGTTTCATACTGAGGGAAAACTTGCTGCTGCACTCATCATACCTTTCTCTTGGGGTTTCCAACGAACGTGTGACTTTCACGTCATCAAGCACTTTTTCTGGCGCCGTTGCCGGGGAGGTCAAGCCTTCTGTTAGGGGAGTCTCTCACTTCCAATCTCTTTACTTTGTTATTGTCTTGCTTAGTTTATTTTTATTTTGCTTGTTTGCTCTCTTTATCAAAAACACAAAAATTAGTTACTTGCTTTTATTTTGTTATTTCGGCCTAGTGTTCTTTTTGCTAAAATGAGTACTCCTGAGAACACCAAGTTGTGTGACTTCACTAGCACAAATAATAATGATTTCATATGCACTCCTATTGCTCCACCTGCTTCTAAAGCAGACTTTTATGAAATTAAACCTGCTCTATTAAATCTTGTTATGAAAGAGCAATTTTCTGGTGTTAGTACTGATGATGCTGCTGCCCATCTTAATAATTTTGTTGAACTTTGTGAGATGCAAAAGTATAAGGATATAGATGGGGATATTATAAAACTGAAATTATTTCCTTTCTCTTTGAGAGGAAGAGCTAAAGAATGGTTGCTATCTTTGCCTAGAAATAGTATTGATTCATGGACTAAATGCAAAGATGCTTTCATTGGAAAATATTATCCTCCTGCTAAGATTATATCCTTGAGAAGTAGCATTATGAATTTCAAGCAATTTGATAATGAACATGTTGCCCAAGCATGGGAAAGAATGAAATCTTTGGTAAAGAATTGTCCCACCCATGGACTGACTGCTTGGATGATCATCCAAACCTTTTATGCAGGACTAAATTTTTCTTCGAGGAACTTTTGGATTCGGCTCTGGAGGACCTTCATGTCCATCACTTTGGGTGCTGCAACAAAGCTTCTTGATGATATGATGATTAACTATTCAATGGCACCGAAAGGACTCCTCAAGGTAAGAAGGTAAATTCTGTTGAAGAAACCTCTTCTTTGAGTGATAAGATTGATGTTATTATGTCTATGCTTGTGAATGGTAAATCTCATGTTGATCCAAATAATGTTCCTTTAGCTTCATTGGTTGCTCAAGAAGAGCATGTTGATGTGAACTTCATTAAAAACAACAACTTCAACAACAATGCTTATAGGAATAATTTTGGTAGCAACAATTATAAGCCTTATCCTTCAAATAGTGGTAATGGTTATGTCAATTCTATGGTAATTCCTACAGCAATAATAGAAGTGTGTCCTCTGATCTTGAAGCCATGCTTAAGGATTTTATTAGTACACAAAATGCTTTTAAAAAACTGTTGAGGAAAAGCTTGGTAAAATTGATGTTCTTGCTTCTAAGGTTGATAGTCTTTCTCTTGATGTTGATCTTTTGAAACTAAAAGTTATGCCTAATGATGTTAAAGAGAACAAGACTTTTGCTACTGCCAATGCTATCCAAGTTAAAATTGACAACAATATTAGGATGTTGGCTGAATTGCATGCTAGGTGGGAAAGAGAGGATAAAATTGAAAAAGAGAATAGTATAGCTAGAGTTTGTACTATTACCACCACTAGTAATGCTAATGTTTCACATGCTAGTAAGCCTCCTACTATCAATGGTAACATAATTGGTGTTGGCAATGTTTCTACTACCTCTGCAAAACGTTTAAAATTGCCCAAAACCACTGAAACTGTTCCTGATAAGAGTGCTGAAATTTTTCGAAATATGGGAGACAATGGTTCCTTTACCATTGACCATAATGATTTTGATTTTGATGATTGTAATATTTCTGAAGTAATTATGTTCTTGCAAAAGCTAGCTAGAAGTCCTAATGCTAGTGCTATTAATATGGCTTTCACAAAACATATTACAAATGCTCTCATACAAGCTAGGGAAGAGAAATTAAAACATGAAGCTTCTATCCCTAGGAAGTTAGAAGATGGTTGGGAGCCCATCATTAAGATGAAGGTGAATGATTTTGATTGTAATGCTTTATGTGATCTTGGTGCTAGCATTTCTGTTATGCCTAAGAAACTTTATGATATGCTTGATTTGCCACCTTTGGAACATTGTTATTTGGATGTTTATCTTGCTGATAATGCTATGAAGAAACCTTTGGGGAGAGTTGATGATGTTCTTATTATGGTTAACAATAACCTTGTCCCCGTTGATTTTGTTGTTATGGACATCGAATGCAATGCATCTTGTCCTATTGTTTTGGGAAGACCTTTTCTTAGAACTGTTGGTGCCATTATTGATATGAAAGAAGGAAATATAAGGTACCAATTCCCACTCAAGAAAGGTATGGAACACTTCCCTAGAAAGAGAATGAAGTTCCTTTTGATTCTATTATTAGAACAAGTTATGATTTGGATGCTTCTTCACTTGGAAACACTTGATTTTCACTTTCTGCGCCTAGCTGAAAGGCGTTAAAGAAAAGCGCTTATGGGAGACAACCCATGTTTTTATTTCTGCAATTTTTCTTTTTCTTTGAGTCAAGGAGCTTGCTTACTTCTGTAACAACTCCTTTGTATCTTTATTTTATTGCATTGTTGTGCCAAGTAAAGCCTCTAATAGAAAGTTGATGCTAGATTTGGATTTCTGCGCAGAGACAGATTTTTGCTGTCCACCGTTTTGAGCTGTATGCACTCCAGAAAAATCAAATTCTGAAAAAATTCAGGCGTGATCCTCATATATGTACGCAACTTTCATTAGTTTTGACTTTTCGCATCTGAGCAACTTAAGTGCCTCGAAAAAATTCGTCTTTCCAGACTGTTCTGTTTTTGACAGATTCTGCCTTTTATTTGCATTCTCTTTTTACTGTGTTTGAGTGGATTTCTTTGCTCCACAAAATATCAGTGGCTGTAGCTAATGTCCAGAAGTGTTGGAGATGATTGTGTCATCACAGAACATGTGAATTTTTGATTATGCACTAACCCTCTAATGAGAATTACTCTAGTTTGGTGTGAAGGAAGTTTTCAAGGATCAAGAGAGAGGATGATATGATATGATATGATCAAGAAGAGTGAAAAGCCTAAGCTTGGGGATGCCCCCGTGGTGCACCCAAGCATATTTCAAGAAGACGTCTAAGCTTGGGGATGCCCAAGGCATCCCCTTCTTCATCAACAACTTATCAGGTCATCTCTAGTGAAACTATATTTTAATTCTTTCACATCTTATGTGCTTTACTTGGAGCGTCTGTGTGCTTTTATTTTTGCTTTGTTTTTTTTTTCTGAATAATTGGATCCTAGCATTCTTGTGTGGGAGAGAGACACGCTCCGCTTTTTCATGTGAATACTCATATTCTTCACTTATATTTGTTGAGTATTCTTAACTAGCTACTGCAATGCTTTTAGCTCCTGTTTTTCATGCATCTCTTGTTCAGAGCTGTTAGTTCTTGTAGAGAAGTACTCTCTTGTTTCATTGTGTATTATTTGGAGAGTTTTTGTTGAAATAAGTTGATTGGTGTTTGGTTGGAAACAGAAAATGCTACATGTGGTAGATGGTATATTGAAAAGACATACTCATTCTTGTAGATCATTGTCTTGGATAATTTGATGCTTTGCAATTGTTTTGAGCTCTCAAGTAGATCATGTTTAAGCTCTTGCATCATGTAGTTAAAGCCTATTAGTGGAGAACTACCGTAGAGCTTGTTGAACTTGGTTTGCATGTTTGATATCTCTAAGGTCTAGATATTTTCTGGTAAAGTGTTTGAACAACAAGGAGACAGTGTAGAGTCTTATAATGCTTGCAATATGTTTTTATGTAAGTCTTGCTGTACCGGTTGATATCCTGTGTTTGCTTCAAACAACCTTGCTAGCCTAAACTCTGTACTGAGAGGGAATGCTTCTCGTGCATCCAAACCTTGAGCCAAAACCCATGCCATTTGTGTCCACCATAACTACCTATTATGTGGTATTTCCTGCCATTCCAAGTAAATACTTCATGTGCTACCTTTAAACTATTCAAAACTTTATTACTCCTTATTTGTGTCAATGTTTTATAGCTCATGAGGAAGTATGTGGCGTTTACTCTATCACCTTGTCATTTACTCATGACAGACTTTCACCAATGGACTAGTGGCATATACATCCGCTTATCCAATAACTTGCAAAAAGAGCTGGCAAATGGGGTGCCCAGTCCCAATTAATTACAACTTTAACCTTTGATTCTCTTCACATGTTTGCCAATGATTTATCAAAAGCAAATTTCAAAATGTTAAACTTTATCAAATAGGCACTCCTCCATGGTATGTGATTGTTGGAAGGCACCCGAGGATTCGGTTAGCCATGGCTTGTGTAAGCAAAGGTTGGGAGGAGTGTCATACCAATTTATAAATATGCATGTGTAAACAAAAGAGAAGAGGGATGATCTACCCTTGGGTAGAAATAACGTCCTTCATGGGAGCCGCTCTTGAAAGTCTGGGTGATAAGGGGGATAGAGTGCCCACTGCCATTCGTTGACAACAACAAACACCTCTCAAAAACTTACTTTATGCTCTCTATATGATTTCAAAAACTAAAAAGCTCTAGCACATGATTTAATCCCTGCTTCCCTCTGCGAAGGGCCTTTCTTTTACTTTATGTTGAGTCAGTTTACCTACTCCTTTCTATCTTTGTGTCAACTTTGTGTGCATCAATTCTTATATGCTTACTTATTGCACTTGTTATATTACTTTGTGTTGACAATATCCATGAGATATACATGTTGAAAGTTGAAAGCAATTGCTGAAACTTAAATCTTCCTATGTGTTGCTTCAATGCCTTTATTTAGAATCTATTGCTTTATGAGTTAACTCTTATGCAAAGCTTTTTGATGCTTGTCTTGAAAGTACTATTCATGAAAAGTTTTTGCTTATATGATTCAGTTGTTTACTCTTTATCTATTTGTTAGCAAACTATAGACCATTGCCTTGAGTCACTTCATTCATGACATGAGCCTTGCAATATTATTTGATCAAGATTGTGTGAAGCATGTCTCCTCAGAAATTATTTTGTTGTTATCGTTTTACCTACTCGAGGACGAGTAGAACTAAGCTTGGGGATGCTTGATACGTCTCCAACGTATCTATAATTTCTGATGTTCCATGCTTATATTATGCCAATTGCTACATGTTTTATTACACTTTATATCATTTTTATGCATTTTCTGGGACTAACCTATTAACAAGATGCCACAGTGCCAGTTCCTGTTTTCTGCTGTTTTTGGTTTCAGAAAAGTTGTTCTGGAAATATTCTCGGAATTGGACGAAACAAAAGCCAAAGTCCTATTTTTCTGACACGTACACGGAGTCCGAAGGAGAGACGAAGGGGGCCGTGGGCCGCCCTCACCAGTGGTGGCGCGGTCCCACCTCCTGCCGCGCCGCCACGTGGTGAGGAGCCACGGGCCTCCACCGACGGCCCCTTCGCCTATAAATTGCCTTCTCGGGAAAACCCAGTTCCAGAGCCGCCGCCGCCGTCAACCCTAACTCGGGAGGGTTCTGAAGCTCTTCCCGGCACCCTGCCGGAGAGGGGAATCATCACCGGAGGGCTCTACATCGCCATGCCTGCCTCCGGAGTGATGTGTGAGTAGTTCATCTTTGGACTATGGGTCCATAGCAGTAGCTAGATGGTTGTCTTCTCCTCTTGTGCCATCATGTTTAGATCTTGTGAGCTGCCTATCATGATCAAGATCATCTTATTGTAATGCTACATGTTGTGTTTGCTGGGATCCGATGAATATTGATACTATGTCAAGTTGAATACTGAATATTATGTCTATGTCTTTTATGATCTTGCATGCTCTCCGTTACTTGTTGATACTCTGGCCAAGTGATGCTTGTGACTCCAAGAGGGAGTATTTATGCTAGATAGTGGGTTCAGTCTCCATTTAATCTGGGGGAGTGACAGCAACCCCTAAGGTTGTGGATGTGCTGTTGCCACTAGGGGTAACCTAATGATGCTTTGTCTAAGGATGAATGTGTTGTTTACATTATGCACTTTACTTAATGCAATTGTCTGTTGCTTGCAACTTAATACTGGAAGGGGTGCGGACCTAACCTGAAGGTGGACTATTTAGGCACAGATGCATGCTGGATAGCGGTCTGTGTACTTTGTCGTAATGCCCAAATGAATCTCATAGTAGACACCACAACTTGCACATGCATGTTATGCACTTTCAATATTGTCAATTGCCCAGCTGTAATTTGTTTACCCAGCATGTTAGTTATTTATTATGGAGAGACACCACTAGTGAACTGTGACCCCGGTCCATTCTTTTACATCTGAAATACAACCTACTGCAATCATTGTTTTCTTTATTCTCTGCAAACAAACATCATTTTCCACACTATACGTCTAATCCTTTGTTTTCAGCAAGCCGGTGAGATTGACAACCTCACTGTTAAGTTGGGCAAAGTATTTTGGTTGTTTTGTGTGCAGGTTCCAAGTCAACCGCCAGGACCTCCCCTACGACACCGCACTTTTTCTGGCACCGTTGCTAGGAAGAGGAAGCACTCCACCAACACCACTTTTTCTGGCGCCGTTGACACCTTCAGAAGTGTCTTCATCTCCTACTGGTTCGATAACCTCGGTTTCATACTGAGAGAAACTTGCTGCTGCACTCATCATACCTTCCTCTTGGGGTTCCCAACGAACGTGTGACTTTCACGTCATCACATATTACATGTGTTTCATTTTTCATATAATCATGCATGCCAAGTTTGCAGATTCAAACGAAGAAACTATACACGAATCAAAAGAAATTTCAACTTTTACCATCTCCGGCTACTATGTGTTGCACAAACCATCACTTAGACAATTTGTTTTTGTTTGTAGTTTTCACCAGAGTCTAATCTGTTATTGTTTTGACCATTTGGTTATCTAATGAACTATTTAGTCCTCTTGAAACAAGAACTAACCGCTAGCCCCGTATGTCTATGCTTCAATTGATGGAAAATATTGTAGAACCTTTGAAAAATCATAAAATTATTATTTGTCAAAATATTATGAGATTTTTGTGTCCACTAGGATGTAATTAATGCATTTTATATGAAGCCTCAATGGTTACGCCATAAGTTTAGTTATATTGCTTTACATAACAAATATTCGTGGCACACTAAACAAATTACGTAAAAAAGTTATTATGCTAGTGGTGGATGAAAAGAGGTGAGATCTCGCGAAGCAAATTTGTTTGGCTAAGGCATGGAAAGAAATTGATGAGACCTACAAATTTCGTCAAGGAGGCAAAGGCAACTAAGTTTACAATCATGGGGAGCGAAATTAGAGTTTTGACTTTGGACGATGGCCTGCAGGGCTGCGGTTTATACGGGGTTTAGGTCCATGAAGATGATATATTTTGATTACGGAAAGTAGGAATAGACGGAAGTCAATTCAAACTATCCTATTCAAGATATCTATACTTGTAAGTAGGTCTGTTTGAAAAGGACGGCAACCCCCTTTTTTTTTCGAGAACAAGACGGCAACCCCATGTTTCCTTGAAGGGATCGATGGAATCAATGGAGCGACTGAAGCATGCGCCTGGGCTGCTGCCCCAGTGAGCCGGCCCACAACGGTGGAGGGAAAAAGGAAGAAAAATGAGAGAAGTAGATGGCCCAAGAAAATTGAGTCCATGAAGGAAAGAAAATAATAAAAGAAAAGGAGAGATTTGCTCAAAGAATTAGGCCCATTTCAGTTGGAATAAAAGAAAATTAGCACAATTTATTCAAGATTCACGAAATCAAATTAATTCTAAATTATAAAATAATATATTAGAATTTTCTAGGTAAGTTTGTATTTTGTAAAAAAACTTAAAAGTTGATAAAATTGGGATGTTACAAAGTAGTTGCACCATTTATAATTATGTGAATTTGTTATCGTTCTGTCTCACATTTTTCATTTTTGCAAACTTAGGATCGCTTTGCTCGTGAAAGTACAAACAAATTCACACACCAACATTGTTAGAAATTATTTGAGCATAGCTAGAAGAGGAGCTTCAGGGGATCAAGATGCCCCCATAAAAAGGCATTCATTATCTTGGATGATTCAAAAAATAGTGATGAACCGAATGGAAGAAAGAAGAGAAAATCCGATGGTAGGAGGATAGAAAAGGACAAGTCGAAGAGGAAAGTTGAGGCCGAAATCTTGGGAGAGCGAACTCATGATATGATGATGTCAAAAAAATATTGATGGAGAAGCATTTGCAAGACAGGATATTCTGAGAAGAAAAATCAACATAAGTGGGCAAAGATGGAAGCAATCAGAAAAGATGAGAAGCACAATACCGCATACGAGGAGAGTAAAATCTCTCTCGAGGAGCCAAGGCGAAGGCCGACATTGAAAGAACATTTTGTAATCCCTTAGTTTTTGTGTGTTAGTTAACAACACTTGTGATGTTTTAATCTAGTGTTAAGTAATGCAGGTTTAAATGTGTGCATCAACACCAAACAGAGAAAAGAAGATTTTGGAGGTTTTCAGGCCGGAGTCTCCGGTCTCCAGGAGCGGAGTCTCCAGACTCAGGGGAATTGCTTCGAAGGGCTGAAACTTGGTTCAGCCCCTGGCCTAGGCCGGAGTCTCCGGTTTGCAGGACCGGAGTCTCCGCCCCTGGCTGTAGTCTCCGTCCCTTGAGACCGGAGTCTCTGCCGGGCTGCACCGTGTCTGCAACGGGGTTCACCCCTGGTCCAGGCCGGAGTCTCCGATCACTTTGACCGGAGTCTCCGGTGTGAAACGTCTCCAACGGCTAGAATTTCTGGGAGGGGTATAAATACCCCTCCACCTACCTCCAGCCAACTAGCTCGCCCAGACTTGAAGACACTATTATTGCAAGCTCAAGAATCACTAGATCTCCCAATCCCTCCACCCAAACTCGTTGATCTTTGGAGGATTGAAGGAGAAGACCCTGATCTACATCTTCACCAAGCCGTTCTTCATTTCCCCCTCATTCACTTGAGATACCACTTGCTAGGGTTTCCATTGGGAAATCCTAGCCCATTGTTGTACTTACTTGTTTGTCTTTGTGACAGATTGTAGCTGTTCGAGAGCCCCCAATCCATTTGTGGGTTGTGCCCAGATCGTTGTTGTAAAGGCTCCAGATTCCGCCTTGAAGGATTCCGATAGTGGAAGGTGAACCAATCCTTTGTGGTGCGGTTCATCGGAGAATAGGGTGAGCCTTTATGGCGTTGAGGTTCGACCTTTGTGGTGCCTCACACCTCTCCAACGAGACGTACTTCCTTAACAAGGAGGAACTCGGGATTACATCCATGTCTCCGCGTGCTTTCACTTCGGTTACTTCTATCCTTGTTTATCGTCTTTACTTCGTGTACCGTGCTTAGTTGCTAGTTTGTCATATGGGTAAATTCACCGTAGTTGCATATCTAGAGAAATTACCTTTTGTGTCAAGACTAATTTTGAAAAAGAACTAAAATTGAAATAGCACCTATTCAGCCCCTCTAGGTGTCATATCGATCCTTTCAGACATGATCAACGAGAAGAACCGACCCATGATGGTGGCTCCGAGTGAGATGGACGTGTTGACAATATAGTATTAGCAAACGAGGAGAATGAATATCACGGAACGGAGAAGGCCAAAGCTTCGTGCTGCTATGGTCGGTGGTTATGGTCATTCGACCAGTGGTGGTGCTTAGACAGGTGTTGGGCTCGATGATGGTGATACTATGGCTAGTGGTGGTTAATTAAGTTGGTCTTGCCAACAATGATGTTACTCGATTTGATCACCGTCTAATTGTGTTTGATTGCGCATTCTTTTCAATCTATACTGTTGTCAAGCTAGTCTTGTAATACCTTTTTTATTTTTATTTCTACGATATATTGCACTACTAGATAGCGTTGCGGTAGAAATCTACATGCAAAACAAAACTAGTTTGTGGTATAATGCAGGGTTTGGGGCCAAACAAATTTCTATACGAGTTTAGAGACTTGTTCTGCCGGACTACGCACGGTGAATATAAATAGCTTTGACTACCTCAAATTGTTGGTTTCTCAAACCGTTTTCGCTGTACTCCATCCATACACAAAACGATGTCTCAACTTTATTCAAATTTGAATATACCTGTACGTAAATTGATTTTTTTTTACGAATACGAAATTGAATATTTAAGGATACACTGGAGATTGCTTTTGGAAGCAGCAGCGGCCGTGTCGCGTTCTGTCGCCAGCATCCTCCACCACGTGGCGGCATGAACAGTAGAGACGTGCCATTTTTTCCGATTTCTTTTCGCCCTTTTTGTAGGACAATGGCCTTTTTTCCACAAAAAGACGTTCTCGCCCCTCACGCAAGCCACGTCTCCCTCGTCCAACAGAAACAGTTTTTTTTCCTTTTGCCGTCATGTAGGTGTACATGTAGTGTTCGTGTCGCGCGGGGGAGATAATATCTACTCCTATCCGGGATGCCTAATTTTCTTTCTCTTGGAATTTGCGGTTTCTACGCAAGAAATTGAAATGCTTTTAGGATTGGGCCTCCATCCCAGCAGGCGAGTTTTTTTAGATTCCCTCAACTTAGTACAGCTGTAGTATCTGAACTCATGCACTAACTCACACCACACGCACACCACACACACGCACGCCCCTAGTGCACAAGCTAGATCATACACTAGTACTAACCACGAGACTAGACAACTCCAGTGATAAACCCTGTGGCAGTGGGTAGCTTGGAGGGGACACATGTGTGAGTCCGACGCGCCAGCAGCGATGGACATTATTGCTGGCCGATGTCTGAGTCCAAGCACCCCAACGTACAGGGCCACCTGTAGGTCTCAGACTAGGAGGAGTACTAGTCTCCAGATGGACCCACCTCCGAGTCGACACGCGTCCCCTGCTGTGCGCTGGTGGAGGCCCCGCAGCCGATCCGGCGATCCGCGTGTCCCATCCCACTGCACCCTCGACACCTGTCCGGCCCCTCCCCGCACATCCACACGGAGCAAGTGCACGTAACTTTCCCCTCCCCCTCTCTCTGCTCCGCCTTCACATTCACGGCTTTGCTTTTACTGGCAAGTTCTGAACCGCTGCTGCTGTGCTACCACGCTGCTCTGTCCCTCTCGCTCCCCTCCACCCTTTCTCTCCTCCCTCCCTCGCCCGCGTGCGTGTGGTGTTTGTCCGTCGCTCCCTCCCGGCGTTCCTTGCTCGCCAGGGCACCGCCCGTGAGTTTCTGATTTCGGGAGATTTGGATCCGCGGATTTCCCCCCTTGCTTATAGGTAGCCGCCCGCACCCCCGTGTGCTGGTCGAGGCCTTGAGATTCGACCTGGATCGGCGCAGATCTGGACGCACATGAGGCGCCGGCGCCGGCGGGTGAGCACAAGAGGATGCGGAGCGGCTTGTTGTTATAGAGGGAGCGGCGGCGCCAGCGATGGGGTGCTGGGGAGGTGATGCAACTGGAGTCATCGGAAGCAGTGATGGAGGAAGTGGCTGTGGGGCCTGCGCTTGCCACGGGGCCCGCCGCGCAGGTGTTTAGCCCCGCCACGGCGGGGCTCACGACGCTAATCGCCGCCGCGGCCGCGGAGCCGATTGTGGCCGTGGTGGCGGCCGGCGCCATGGAGGGGGTACCACCGGTCACCCTGTCAGTGCCGCCGGTCAGGACGGCGATAGAAGACGACCAGACACCAACAACAGCAGGAGAAGAAGAAGGCGGGAGGCCTCCGCGGCCGGGAGCCCCTGCTCCGTGACCAGCGACTGCAGCAGCGTCGCCAGCGCCGACTTCGAGGGGGTGGGGCTGGGGTTCTTCTCCGCGGGGGTGGAGGGGGGCGCCGTGGTCTTCGAGGACTCGGCGGCCTCCGCGGCCACCGTCGAGGCCGAGGCCAGGGTCGCGGCCGGCGGGAGGAGCGTCTTCGCCGTCGAGTGCGTACCGCTCTGGGGGTACACGTCCATCTGTGGCCGCAGGCCCGAGATGGAGGATGCGGTCGTCACCGTGCCGCGCTTCTTCGGCTTGCCGCTCTGGATGCTCACGGGCAGCAACATGGTCGATGGGCTCGATCCCATCTCGTTTCGCCTCCCCGCGCACTTCTTCGGTGTGTATGATGGCCACGGCGGTGCACAGGTTAAATTCCCCCACCATTAGTCACTTTGATTTGATTTTGGTTCCCAATCCCAAGTGAAAACTCTGCGCACGGTTTCCCATACTGACTTAGTTGCGTTCTGCTGTGTGTGCAGGTAGCTGATTACTGTCGGGATCGGCTCCACGCAGCGCTGGTGGAGGAGCTCAGCAGGATAGAAGGCTCCGTGTCTGGCGCCAACTTGGGAGCTGTGGAGTTCAAGAAGCAGTGGGAAAAGGCGTTTGTCGATTGCTTCACGAGGGTGGACGATGAGGTAGCGGGTAAAGCCAGTAGAGGAGGGGGAGACGCAGGCACGAGTTCAGCCCCTGTGAGAGATCCTGTAGCACCTGAGACCGTGGGCTCAACGGCGGTGGTCTCTGTCATCTGCTCCTCGCACATCATTGTCTCCAATTGTGGAGACTCAAGGGCAGTGCTCTGCCGTGGCAAGCAACCCGTGCCCTTGTCAGTGGATCATAAAGTAAAGCTCCCATCCTCCCTGAGGTTTATACTATTTTCGTTGTTGCCTTCAACTTTTTGGTTCACATGCTAATCATTTTATGCTCACTCTTTGGGTTTCAGCCTAACAGGGAGGATGAGTATGCAAGGATTGAGGCAGCGGGTGGCAAGGTCATACAGTGGAATGGCTATCGAGTTTTCGGTGTTCTTGCCATGTCGCGATCAATTGGTATGCTTGCTATTTCTTTCCAGAACATCTGTCGTGCTGACATAAGAAAACCGACTTCAGTTATTATTGGAATGAGATGGAGTTTTGGATGTCTTTCCTCCGATTCTGATTAGTTGCTTACGAAATGGTGAAATGCTTTGTAGTTCTGATTTTGTTGGTAAATGCTTTGACTCATGTTGCAAAAGTATGACTGCCATAGTGGACTAATGCATGTAGGGACCACTATAGGAAATCTTCCTCCAAGCATGAAAGATACTGTACTAGTTTTATTAGTTATTGTTTTTCTGAAAGCTGTTCGGGTGTTTAACAGTCTTAGCAATGACTAAATGATTTTGATCCACCTGATGTTGTACTTCCATCTATAAATCTTCCAAGTACCAGATTACTTTCATATTATAATCAAATTAGGGTTGTTCAAACTCGGTATGGATACAAACCATGGAAACAGGTGAATACCCCAACAACTCTGGCAAAACTAGCTCATAGCAATGAGTAATAGCCTAATAGGTTACACCGGTTGAGTTTGAACCGTACCCTGCGTGGAAGATAATGGAGTCTGTTTAGACCTAACACTTATATTTGTTGCAATCTAGTATGTGCTATAGGATAAACACCCCGTGAAGAATGCTATAAAGCCTTGACATTGAAATTGTCTTTGTTGCAAAATCTGAACACACAAAGTTGCTTGTGCATAAGAGGTTCTTATCCTTGCTCCACTTATTTGGTTCCATCTTGATTCATGCTTCCATTGGTTAAGAAGGACCTGGGTTGCCCTTTGCTTGTTTTGTAATATTGTGGCGCCAAATAACTAAAAATATGCATAGCCTGATATGGCATAAGGCTGCTATATTAGGCAAATGTTTCGAAGCATGTGTCTCTGATGTGTACTGACAATCCTAGTCGTCTTACCCCGCATAGAATATAATTTGATGTGTTAGTTTGATTATGTAAATGAACCAAAGTGTGAAGTGACTTCGCTGCATTGTCTAAATCTCATATTGATGCTAAAGCTGCTGGCAATCTGCTTAAAGGTGGTTTTGATGGCTCTTTTTTCCTTCTGTTCTAAAAAGCCTGTCCCCCCATTGAGCCGATATTTATGTCCTTATCGTTCACATTTAAGTTCCTTAGATCAGGGTAGTGCAAATTCTTCATTATATTTTGTTCTTTCTTTTGTCTGCTTTGACTCAATCTGCCGCCATTGCACAATAATGCTACATGGTAATTCATCCTGTGAGATGTTTACTTTGGCATGCACCATTTGAATTTCTGCTGTTAACAGCTGAACGATAAGCTGTTAACCCCAGCAACTACTTGTGTTTCAGCCCTAATATAAGGCAAGCCATAAAGCTTTTGTCTAGGACTTCCTGCACACAGCTTGGGTCCTGGTTATTTGTCACAGTATATATTTGTATGTGATGATATAGTAGTTTTGTGTTTCCTCTTCATTGACTCACACAATAAACAATGGTACTGCTGTACTAGACTCCTTTTAGCGGGTTCCGTATAAATGTAGTTGGTAGCTGGTCATGTGGTGTGTCCGTGGGGTACTTGTTGTGCGAATACTCACCACATGCTTATCTGTAGTATCTGATACCTAACTGAAATCGATTGTGCATCTACGTTGTGTACTGTTCCTACAATTTCTTGCTACTTAATTATTGACCAATTTCTTGCTACTTAATTATTGACGTTAAAAAAAATGTGGAACTACTTTGACTCAATTCCTTGTATTGATGTATTCTGGCAATTCTAGTTCCAAATTCAGATTAACCTCGATGAATCTGCATCGGTCTCTGGTCACATCAAGTCTTCCTTTTGGTATCTTATGTTAGCATGGAGGTTTGATTGTGGAGCGCAATAATCAGTGTGGTTGCCTAACTAGATTACATTGAGGCAGGAAGATAAACAGCTATCAACAAAATCTATTTAAATCTAGATGCAATAAAAGATTCAAGACATAAGATAACAGATATTGTATGACTTTTGGCTAAATTTTTTTGACATGAATGTTCTCTAGTTGCCATAGGACAAAACAATAGTGGAGCTGTCAGCAATTCACAGTATGACAATTTGTACTTCTGTCATCTATCCCAGGTAGTTCTGTTGCATTCTGGTTGATCAACTTTTTCTGTCCTGCGCAAATGTTATGTGGATGGCTGCATCGTATAGCATGTTAGTTGTGTAGTACTACTAAAAAATCTCTCTTTGTATGTACATCTGTTGACTGTTGTTCTACCTGTTCAGTCACGATGATCGTAGATGAGTTGCTGTAACTGCTAAATGTGTACTGCTGCCTGCGTTAATTACTCGTGTTCTTTTCTGACTTAAGTTTTGCGGGGGCAAGATGTATATTTTATAAATCTCTGGGATGAATCTGCAGGCTCAACTTATCAGTTAGCTCCCTTTTAACCTCCCTCTGTCAGTTAGCTCTTGCAGTTAGTGTGCTTTTTTGCGATCAGACTATACAGTGACTGTATAATGGCATTTTTTTGCGAGTTACTCCTGCACTTTCATGTATCGAGTGCAGTCACTGCTTGATGTAGATTCGTACTTTTGTTGCATAGTATGTAAACATATTATGGGCTGATGTTTCTATACCTATTACAGGCGACAGATATCTGAAGCCATGGATAATTCCTGACCCTGAGGTCACAATTGTTCCTCGAGCTAAGGATGATGAGTGCCTTGTCCTTGCCAGTGATGGCCTCTGGGATGTACTGTCGAATGAGGAGGTATGCGATGTTGCCCGCAAACGGATACTCTTATGGCATAAGAAGAACGGCGGAAACTCGTCATCTGTCCAACGTAGTGGTGACTCCCCGGACCCAGCTGCTCAAGCAGCTGTTGAATGCTTGTCGAAGCTTGCTCTCCAGAAGGGGAGCAAGGACAACATCTCGGTTATTGTGGTTGACCTAAAGGCACAGAGGAAGTTCAAGAGCAAATCTTAAACCAACTGCTTGATGGACAACCTTTATGACAAAAGAATTCCTAGGGATTATTTGGAGAATCCAAATTCGATCAGTTTAGGCCGACGCCTTAGTACATTACGTAGCCCAGTTCGTTCTTTTCTTTTTTTCCATCATTTGGGCTGCCAAGGGCTGTATTGCTGTATACAGTACAGATTACGAAATTCCTCATCAGGGTTTATGTTTCCTGATGGCGGGGTGATCCTGTTTTCTGTTCTTCCTTTGTTGCCCCTTATTCTTTTTGTTAAGCTGGGCCATCATGTATCTGCAAATGTATATTTTGAGCCTGTAGGGTACAAATGGAACAAGTGGTATAAAGTATTCTGTACTGTTCTCCCTGACTATGAAATCTAGGTGCCAAGTCTTCCGTTTGTGCTGTGCTTGCGGAGGCAAACTTCTGTGTGTGATTGTTCTTAACACGAGGGTCACCCTTTTGATGTTTCAGGCATATCAGCATATGCTTGAACAATTTTGAACTCTGCTTATGTAGACCCTTCAGTCTGACAGTTTCTCTAAAGGTCTTGGCTACCTTTCTCTGGAGAGGCTCTATTAGCAACCTTATGATAGTGCGCTGGTCTAGCTATGAATAGGGCTATTAGCTATCAAAGTATTACTCCCTCCATTTCGGTGTATTTGGCGTTTGGAGTTCTCTACGGTCTAGATAATTACTCTTAAATCATGCAATTAATTAGGAAAACTAATAGGAAGCGGCCTAATTGAATGGATCATTGGCTAAATCGCACGCAGATTGGGTAGCTAAGAGCATTCCTAAGAGATCATTAAGGCTAATTGTGCCTAACTCTTGATAAAATCTGGTTTTGGTATTGTGCATAATAAACTGAAATGGAGGGAGTAGAAGCTACTACTCCCTTTGATCCATATTAATCTATTGCAGATTCTTATAAAAGATGGATTAGAGGCCGTGCATGAGAGATACACATGCCTACAAATATAGCACATAATCATAAAAACAACGTTAGTGATCTGAGCTAACAGTTCTGTTGTTTGAGCTTTCTTACACGCATCAGGGAGGATGGTGAGGAGTATGAATACCATAGTAGAACAAGAAGACAGCAGTTCTGCCGACCACCACCACCCACAAGAGGATGTCGCCGCTTATCTGCTCGTTGTTGAGGATGTTTCCAGCTGGTGAGAGCTCAAGAGGTGGATATGATCTCAATTGGCTAGGAGGCATTTCTCTCATCCACTTCCACCTGCATCTCCCGAGCTCAAGCCATTTATTCCGTCACCAGAGCTCAGCCACCCTACATCCGCTTGGGCCCTAGCAAGTTTGCTTTGTTAGAAGCATTTTTGCCGTACCACATGGCAGTGCCGTTTTTTTTTTTTGCAGTTCCTTCAACTTGTAGAGTTGGTTCTTGAGTGTATAAGTGGACTGGCTGAGTCTTTTCATCAAATCGGTCTTTTAAAATACTAGTGAGCGCATGAAGTTTAGTATGGTATCAAAGCTAAGGTCTCGTGCTAAGGTCTCGAGTTCGAATCTTATGTTGCACAATTTTTCTAAAAACCGTTGAGTCCCCATGTAAAATGCACATTTCTCTTCATGCACAGCTAATGCTTTAAACTTGTGTGGGAACTGGGAAGAGTACGAGTTCTCGTGTAGCCAAATCGAATACCCAAAATTTACCTGTGATCGGGCTTGCTGTATTATGCAGGCAACCAAACACCACCTTACATAGCCTCGTTGATCTAACTCTCTCTATAGTACTCTCCGTTCCTAAATATAAGATATTTTAGATTTTACACACGTTATCTACATGCATAATAAAGTAAATGACCTACATATGAAATATGTGTATTTTGGGAATTCGATTGGCTAAACTTACATTTAGAGACATAGGAAGTTGGCAGGAGACTAAACTTGGTTTCACCACTTGCTATGTGCAAGTGGACCTGGATAAGTGGATTTCCAGATATATGCCTGAAATATTGACGGGCTTATCTAATGATACTAGCTAGCTGGATACTCACTTCAGTTAGACAAACAGTTGACCACTCGTTCTTGCTCCCTAGCTCATCACTTCATCAGCCCTGATACGTGTCGCGTAGAGACCAATGAAAAGATAGCGAGAGTCACACTATTAGAGCATCTGTAGTCGGGGCGCCCAAATGGCCGCCTAAAGGGTTTTGGGGGCGTGCAGAACACATTTCCCCCCTACTCGCGCCGCCCAAATCTGTTTTCGGTCCGGCGCGGCTCAGTTTTGTGTCCGGCACGCCCAGCCCACGCTCTCAACTTGGGGAGGCTTGAGGCGGCCCCGGACACTACGAAAATAACGCCCCCGACGCGGGGGCCACGCCTGGCAGTGAGACACGACCACAAAGACTCGTCGTTATCTCCTCGTCGCCCTCCCACTTCTCATCGTCGTCGTCGCCACGATCTGGAACGACCGCCGCCCGGCCGCTGCCTCCACCCCCGACTAGACGCCGACGCCGCTGTTTAATTTTCCTCCTCTCCTCGCCGCGGATTGCTTCTCGGCCGCGCCACCGGCAGTTCGACGACTCGAGCCAGAACCGGCGACCTCTCCTCTCCACCCCGCCTGAAGGTGTTCGGCGGAATTACTGGTACGCCTGGTTTTGTACAGAATTGAATCCGCCGGCTATCCGACGACTCCAGCCGGCACCATTGTTCACAACGTGCCATCATGTGCAGATGGACATCGATGACAACTTGATGGCCGTGATGCTGTTGGAAGAAGCCGCCATTGCCGAGGAGGAAGATGAGAACATAGCGATTCTCACATGTCTTCTCGAACTTCAAGCCGTCGAGGACGCCAATGCCGCACCAAAACGAGGAGGCTCGGCGTTCGGAAGGAGGAAGAGCAAGCCGAGGCAGAGAATGGAAGGTCACTGCATGTTAGTCTCTGACTACTTTGCGGACGTTTCTGTCGCCCCCGCCAAGGATTTTCGTCGACGCTTTCGGATGAACCGTGGATTGTTCAACCTGATCGTGCAAGGTGTGAGGTCGTATGATCCATGGTTCAAGTTGAAGAAGGACGCCGTGAGAACTATTGGTTTCTCTTCACTCCAGAAGTGCACTGCAGCATAAGAATGCTTGCATATGGAGCACCTGCTGATGCTGTAGATGTGTATCTACGGATGAATGTGTTGTTTACATTATGCACTTTACTTAATGCAATTGTCTGTTGCTTACAACTTAATACTGGAAGGGGTGCGGATGCTAACCTGAAGGTGGACTATTTAGGCACAGATACATGCTGGATAGCGGTCTGTGTACCTTGTCGTAATGCCCAAATGAATCTCATAGTAGACACTACAACTTGCACATGCATGTTATGCACTTTTCAATATTGTCAATTGCCCAGCTGTAATTTGTTTACCCAACATGTTAGTTATTTATTATGGAGAGACACCACTAGTGAACTGTGGACCCCGGTCCATTCTTTTACATCTGAAATACAACCTACTGCAATTATTGTTTTCTTTCATTATCTGCAAACAAACATCATTTTACACACTATACGTCTAATCCTTTGTTTTCAGCAAGCCGGTGAGATTGACAACCTCACTATTAAGTTGGGGCAAAGTATTTTGGTTGTTTTGTGTGCAGGTTCCAAATCAACCGCCAGGACCTCCCCTACGACACCGCACTTTTTCTGGCACCATTGCTAGGAAGAGGAAGCACTCCACCAACACCACTTTTTCTGGCGCCGTTGACACCTTCAGAAATATCTTCATTTCCTACTGGTTCGATAACCTCGGTTTCATACTGAGGGAAAACTTGCTGCTGCACTCATCATACCTTCCTCTTGGGGTTCCCAACGAACGTGTGATTTTCACGTCATCAAGCACTTTTTCTGGCGCCGTTGCCGGGGAGGTCAAGCCTTCTGTTAGGGGAGTCTCTCACTTCCAATCTCTTTACTTTGTTATTGTCTTGTTAGTTTATTTTTATTTTGTCTTGTTTGCTCTCTTTATCAAAAACACAAAAAAATTAGTTACTTATTTTTATTTTGTTATTTCGGCCTAGTGTTCTTTTTGCTAAAATGAGTACTCCTGAGAACACCAAGTTGTGTGACTTCACTAGCACAAATAATAATGATTTCATATGCACTCTTATTGCTCCACATGCTTCTAAAGCAGATTTTTATGAAATTAAACCTGCTCTATTAAATCTTGTTATGAAAGAGCAATTTTCTGGTGTTAGTACTGATGATGCTGCTGTCCATCTTAATAATTTTGTTGAACTTTGTGAGATGCAAAAGTATAACGATATAGATGGGGATATTATAAAACTGAAATTATTTCCTTTCTCTTTGAGAGGAAGAGCTAAAGAATGGTTGTTATCTTTGGCTAGAAATAGTATTGATTCATGGACTAAATGCAAAGATCCTTTCATTGGAAGATATTATCATCCTGCTAAGATTATATCCTTGAGAGTAGCATTATGAATTTCAAGCAATTTAATAATAAGCATGTTGCCCAAGCATGGGAGAGAATGAAATCTTTGGTAAAGAATTATCCCACCCATGGACTGACTGTTTGGATGATCATCCAAACCTTTTATGTAGGACTGAATTTTTCTTCAAGAAACCTACTGGATTCGGCTGCTGGAGGTACCTTCATGTCCATCACTTTGGGTGCTGTAACAAAGCTTCTTGATGATATGATGATTAACTATTCTGAGTGGCACACCGAAATGACTCCTCAAGGTAACACTACAACAAACTAGTCACGTAGGGACGTTTTGTATTAGACGTTTATTATCACGTCTTTACGTGCAGAATGCTCCGGTTCATTAGGACGTTTTCTGAGACGTTCGTCATGTCGTCTCAAAAGTAGCACATTAGATGAAAATCTAATCGCTAGTATAATTTATTCGGAACCAAATCCTCTTTTTTATGGAAATAGGGACGTTTCATGTAACGCTTTAGGGCACGTCTAAATGTTTATGGCCCAGCCCATTTAGAACCCTTTTTTTTTTGAGCCTCTCCCGAGGATACAAGTTGTAGAATCTTGTTCAGACTCACAGGCACGCACACCACACACACTCACACCACACGCACACACCCCTACCTATGTGTCTACACAAGACCTACAACCTACACCCCTAATACGCCCGGACCCCTCTCCCTCAATCGCCGCCAAGTCTTCCAGAACCTAGAAACCGCCTCTCTGATTTCCCGTCGTCTCCGATCTAGCGTTCCTCTTGAACTGCAGCCAGATTCACCCTCCGGCCGTCGCTGACCTCGATGCCGCGCTTCCACGAACAAACACCATCGATGAGGCTGCCCACCGTCCACGTCCATCCCCGGCCGATGGTGTGCGCGCATGACTTGCAAAGGCTCCAGGTATGTTAGTTAGTTCCTCCGGCTCAACATGCCTTGGCAGAGTAATTGTTTCCTTCGGTAGAGGTTAATGCTAATACAGGTTTGTGGTTGGCTGTTGCAGGCAGATCTGCGTACATATTTTTTTCAAGTCATCTGCAATCAGCCAATAAGGTGAAATCATTTGAGCTTTGACATCACTAACTTCTACTGCTAGCTCCGCCACTTGCATGTTGTTTCAGTACCAAACAGACCAGAAACCTGGAAGCATTATTTGTATCCAATACATACCTTCAATTGCACTAGTTATTATAGCAGAAACCTAAATAAAATCTGGATAGACTGGTCGCTTGTGGAGCACTTTCACAGTCAAGGCACAAACTTTCACGTAGAAGCTGAAATGTTAGTACTCATTTTTCCTAACCTCCTAGCTAGCATTTGGAGCACGTCCACAGTCAAGGCACTGGTCGTTTGTTTCTCTATCGAGTTTTTCCCAATTCATCTGTATATCTCGTTGTCCATGATGAAATTGACCAGCTTGTGTATTTTCCATCCCTGTATTTAGTCATCTTATTAAGTTACTTATTTTTCAGTTCACCTATTTTGCAGAACAAGAAGTTGATGAACATCTACAATTAAGTGAAGATGCATGGACAATATATGGCATATTTAAGTTTAAGAAGTTTCCTCCTATATAGAGGCAAAGTGTAGGCATGCTGTGAAAATTATTTACACTATACGTGGTTTGTTGATTCAGATGTTGAAGATAATACAGTTCACTTTGTCACCAATGGATTGAGTTACTCTTTTATTTTTTTTGCAGAAATATCGAAACTGTGCGGCACTTGAAGTGAATTTCATGGAGGATGTGACTAATTTTGTCCACATGCACAAAGTACATACTGTATTGACCTTGGTCTCTTATATAATATCCTTTAATTAGTTATGAGTTATTTCTAACATCTCAATGTTTTTGTTGTATTCCGCTACAATCCGGATTCAGGTAAACTATCAGGAATAATCTTATTGATGATGCAGGATCTTAGGTTGTTGATGACTTACTGCATCCTTCAGTTAATTCGAAATTCTGCAAAATAGTAATGATCCAAGGTACCAAACCTTCCTTGCATATGACTAATACCTGGTTATATATATTTTAGATGCACAAAGTACATTCATTTTGTGATGTGCAACAAGGAGTACATATCAATCATAAAAATGCAGCTGACAACGGACAAATTGTGTAAGTAATACATCTCACAATGTTTTACTTTCTTTTCGAACATATGTAACTGCAATTAGTAATCGATTAAATTATTTGAAGTTTGTGTGTTAAATTTTGTCTAGTAGACGTACATCGGATTAACTAATATCTACATTTTATTAATACACTTGCAGGTTGTTGGATGAAAATAAATGACATGTACAAGTGTGTTGGACGTGAAGATATTTGACGTCTGAATGTTTAAAGTTCTGATATAGTAGCTTGTACTATTTAGTAGAGGCAGAAAAATCTGAAAGTGGATGTAAATTTGTCTGATTTTTCTAAGTGTGTTTGCACCTTGTGGATGCTTGTACCTGTTAACTTATTTTTATCTTATAATATAATTCTATGTGGTTTTGTTTCTGGGTCCTATATATATATAGATAGATGATGTCATTTTGTGTATTAATGCTTCATCACTGGAATACATTAGCTTACGTGATGATAAATCATAATCACCATTGATCATCCACCAAATATATTTATAATGAAAAAATGAACCAGACGTCACTAGTCTGATGCACGTCCATGTTTATTTGAGACGTAATGGAGAGCGTTCCTAGCGATGGTTGAGACGTCATACTATCCATATCACAGAGCGTCTCTACGATTGTAGAGATGCAATAGGGGCGTCTCATCTTCTTATTGACACGCCCGTCAAAGCGTCTCAACGTTCTTTGTGACGATGGATAAGAAGACGCTTAAGAGACGTTTTACGGGAGCGACTTTACAATGCTGTAGAGATGAAATATAGCGTCTACAACCATTATATTAGACGTCTCTACATGCCTAGTTTGTTGAAGTGTAAGAAGGTAAATTCTGTTGAAGAAACCTCTTCTTTGAGTGATAAGATTGATGTTATTATGTCTATGCTTGTGAATGGTAAATCTCATGTTGATCCAAATAATGTTCCTTTAGCTTCATTGGTTGCTCAAGAAGAGCATGTTGATGTGAACTTCATTAAAAACAACAACTTCAACAAGAATGCTTATAGGAATAATTTTGGTAACAACAATTATAAGCCTTATGCTTCTAATAGTGGTAATGGTTATGTCAATTCCTATGGTAATTCCTACATCAATAATAGAAGTGTTTCCTCTGATCTTGAAGCCATGCTTAAGGATTTTATTAGTACACAAAATGCTTTTAACAAAACTGTTGAGGAAAAACTTGGTAAAATTGATGTTCTTGCTTCTAAGGTTGATAGCCTTTCTCTTGATGTTGATCTTTTGAAACTAAAAGTTATGCCTAATGATTTTAAAGAGAACAAGACTTTTGCTACTGCCAGTGCTATCCAAGTTAAAATTGACAACAATATTAGGATGTTGGCTGAATTGCATGCTAGGTGGGAAAGAGAGGATAAAATTGAAAAAGAGAATAGTATAGCTAGAGTTTGTACTATTACCACCACTAGTAATGCTAATGTTTCACATGCTAGTAAGCCTCCTACTATCAATGGTAACATAATTGGTATTGGCAATGTTTCTACTACCTCTGCAAAGCGTTTAAAATTGCCCAAAACCACTGAAACTGTTCCTGATAAGAGTGCTGAAATTTTTCGAAATATGGGAGACAATGGTTCCTTTGCCATTGACCATAATGATTTTGATTTTGATGATTGCATTATTTCTGAAGTAATTATGTTCTTGCAAAAGCTAGCTAGAAGTCCTACTAGTGCTATTAATATGGCTTTCACAAAACATATTACAAATGCTCTCATACAAGATAGGGAAGAGAAACTAAAACATGAAGCTTCTATCCCTAAAAAGTTAGAAGATGGTTGGGAGCCCATCATTTAGATGAAGGTGAATGATTTTGATTGTAATGCTTTATGTGATCTGGGCGCTAGCATTTCGGTTATACCTAAGAAACTTTATGATATGCTTGATTTGCCACCTTTGGAATATTGTTATTTGGATGTTTATCTTGCTGATAATGCTATGAAGAAACCTTTGGGGAGAGTTGATGATGTTCTTATTATGGTTATCAATAACCTTGTCCCGTTGATTTTGTTGTTATGGATATCGAATGCAATGCATCCTGTCCTATTGTTTTGGGAAGACCTTTTCTTAGAACTGTGAACTGTTGGTGCCATTATTGATATGAAAGAAGGAAATATAAGGTACCAATTCCCACTCAAGAAAGGTATGGAACACTTCCCTAGAAAGAGAATGAAGTTGCCTTTTGATTCTATTATTAGAACAAGTTATGATTTGGATGCTTCTTCACTTGTAAACACTTGATTTTCACTTTTCGCGCCTAGCTGAAAGGCGTTAAAGAAAAGCACTTATGGGTCTTATTCGGGAGGGTTCTGAAACTCTTCCCGGCACCCTGCCGGAGAGGGGAATCATCACCGGAGGGGTCTACATCGCCATGCCTGCCTCCGGAGTGATGTGTGAGTATTTCATCATTGGACTATGGGTCCATAGCAGTAGCTAGATGGTTGTCTTCTCCTCTTGTGCCATCATGTTTAGATCTTGTGAGCTGCCTATCATGATCAAGATCATCTTATTGTAATGCTACATGCTGTGTTTGCTGGGATCCGATGAATATTGATACCATGTCAAGTTGAATACTGAAATATTATGTCTATGTTATTTATGATCTTGCATGCTCTCCGTTGCTTGTTGATACTCTGGCGAAGTGGATGCTTGTGACTCCAAGAGGGAGTATTTATGCTAGATAGTGGGTTCAGTCTCTATTTAATCTGGAGGAGTGACAGCAACCCCTAAGGTTGTGGATGTGCTGTTGCCACTAGGGGTAACCTAATGATGCTTTGTCTAAGAATGAATGTGTTATTTACATTATGCACTTTACTTAATGCAATTGTCTGTTGCTTGCAACTTAATACTGGAAGGGGTGCAGATGCTAACCTGAAGGTGGACTATTTAGGCACAGATGCATGCTGGATAGCGGTCTGTGTACCTTGTCGTAATGCCCAAATGAATCTCATAGTAGACACTACAACTTGCACATGCATGTTATGCACTTTTCAATATTGTCAATTGCCCAGCTGTAATTCGTTTACCCAGCATGTTAGTTATTTATTATGGAGAGACACCACTAGTGAACTGTGGACCACGGTCCATTCTTTTACATCTGAAATACAACCTACTGCAATTATTGTTTTCTTTCATTCTCTTCAAACAAACATCATTTTACACACTATACGTCTAATCCTTTGTTTTCAGCAAGCCGGTGAGATTGACAACCTCACTGTTAAGTTGGGGCAAAGTATTTTGGTTATTTTGTGTGCAGGTTCCAAGTCAACCGCCAGACCTCCCCTACGACACCGCACTTTTTCTGGCACCATTGCTAGGAAGAGGAAGCACTCCACCAACACCACTTTTTCTGGCGCCGTTGACACCTTCAGAAGTATCTTCATCTCCTACTGGTTCGATAACCTCGGTTTCATACTGAGGGAAAACTTGCTGCTGCACTCATCATATCTTTCTCTTGGGGTTCCCAATGAACGTGTGACTTTCACGTCATCAATGTACAGGTTCTGCAGGGCGGTGGTTGGTGCGTTTGGCCCACAGTATTTGAGAGGACCAAATGAACAAGAAACAGCCCGGATCCTGGAACAGAATGCTGCAAGAGGATGGCCTGGGATGTTTGGAAGCATAGACTGCATGCATTGGAGTTGGAAGAACTGTCCTTTTGGTTGGCAAGGATTGTACAAAGGAGGCCACAAAGGATATTGCAGTGTGGTTCTTGAAGCTGTGGCCGATCATGATCTATGGATTTGGCACGCATTCTTCGGCATGGCAGGATCAAACAACGACATCAATGTGTTGCATCGCTCTCCTGTGTTCGCGAAGCTAGTTGATGGTCATGCCCACCTGTGAACTATGAGATCAATGGCCACCAGTACAACAAAGGGTACTACTTTACCGACGGCATCTATCCAAGGTGGGCAACATTTGTGAAGAGCATCACCAATCCTTGGGGGAACAAAGCTTGTCATTTTGCAAGTGAGCAAGAGAGTGCCAGGAAGGATGTCGAGCGGGCATTTGGAGTGCTGTAACAAAGGTTTGCTATCGTTCGGTACCCTGCTCTGACATGGTCGAATGAGCAGATGTGGGAGGTGATGAACTGTTGTGTGATTTTGCACAACATGATCATCGAGAGCGAGTGCAACAATCCAGTGCAGGATCATCACCAATATGACTTTGAGGGTCCTCATGCACATGTTGATCACAAAGTGCCGACAGATTTTGCTGATTATCTGTCAATACATTTGGAAATTCATGATGAAACTACTCATAATGAACTCCAAGCTGATCTAGCGGACCATTTGTGGGCGCGACGGGGCATGGCGGCGGCACCCCAGGAAGAGGAAGACGTTTTAGTTGTAATTTTGTTTTTCGATAACGTGTAAAACTTAATTTTATGTATTTGAACTATTAAATATTTATGTCTGTTTGATTTGCCGATGTTAAAATATTTGAATTCATGTTAAAAAAACAATTGAGCAGCCCCTTTGGGCGGCGCGAGTGGGATCGACGGCGCCCAAATGCGCCAGCCCTTCCGGACAGCGTCCAAAGGGCCTGTCCCGAAGGCATTTGGGCGGCCATTTGGGCGGCCCGAGTAGAGATGCTCTTAGCATGTTATATATGGCTTTTTTGAATTTACCACGTATATTAAACCAACACAGAGTACACGATTACATCGATTACAAAAATAAACCTAAAATAGACTAGGAAATCTATGAGATCTTCAAGCCCTTTCTTCATCCATGACATAATCTTGTACTTTTCTGAAGGCAGCCATAGAACAACGCCAAAACCACCAAACCATAGACCTATGGATACCACCGAAGGTTCTCCCTTTTTAATTATGAGCCGCAATGCCAAGACTTTGTGCACGCACGAAGCCATTAAATTAATCAAGCAACATCGACAGGAGCACGACCACTGATATTCCAGGGACAAATAACCGAACCACGTTGTCGACGTCGTTGGGAGCCGAGAGAACGAATCACCATTGCCGAAGACATAGTAGCCGGGATAGATATTGCAAGGACAAACCTCCTCGCGGCAACCATAAGAAATAATCCAAGATTGATCTAGCGAAGCAAGATCTGAAGAACCATACCTAGACAGACATAATCTTCCAAAGCCACCATTGACGTCGGGAAGGATATCTCGTCGTCGAGTGAAGCGTCGGAGATCACTTATTGCAGACGATATCATCTCCATTAACAAAGAAGATGACGACCAAAACCAAGATCTAACATTAGGGACCTTCGTATAGCGCCGTGCGCAGGTCCAAGGTCCCCACCCCTTCTAGTGCCAGAACGGCAACTAGAGGAGGCGAGGACCCGTCAAATCTTTGCCGGCGGCGACGATGAAGCTGCAGATGACACCAGCGGCGACGGCTAGGGTTGAAACCCTAGCCGCCGCCTTTCTTTCTTTTCACGAGGAAGGAGAGTTTGTTACGACGGTTTTGGTTTGGGCTGTTATATATGGCTTTATAGCATGATATTAGAAAAACATTATACACTGATTGATTTAGTGGGACAATTCTCAATAGGCTATAATATACTATTAGCGGCGTTATTGTTTTTTCCCCACGGTAGAGACTCATGAAGGTTGCCGTTTCTCGCTAAGTTCAACCCTAGCCGCCGCCTTTCTTTCTTTTCGCGAGGAAGGAGAGTTTGTTACGACGGTTTTGGTTTGGGCTGTTATATATGGCTTTATAGCGTGATATTAGAAAAACATTATACACTGATTGATTTAGTGGGACAATTCTCAATAGGCTATAACATACTAGCAAACTACCCGTGCGTTGCAACGGGTGCACTTTTAGTCATCATTCCACGTAACCTACTATGGGTTCACCGTTTCATGTCATCTCCTTCAGCAGAGCACAAGCGGCAACAAAAGCTACACTTTATTATATGCATATGACTGTATTAGGATAATAAAGGATGTAGAGGGTAAACTATGGAGAAAAATATTGATGTCTAAATAGCATAACGGTATCTGTGAACTCTACTTTGTTAAGTCTAAGCTGGGCACTAAAATGCCCTTTATCTAAAAAGATGTCTAATCAGTATTTGTTCCGCCAAATGAAATCCATAATGGTAGAAAATATCCATTTGATTGGATCACTACTTCAATTGATTGGAGTACAAAATGAAAGAATGTACACCTAACATTTTGTTGACCAAAACCAATAAAGCATCAAGATTTCATCAGATCCATAGACACACAAGAGTCAAGGGTGATTCTTGTACCCATGCACCCAATAATTTCCTGCACTTTATTGTGGCATTTATAAGATATTCAAAAGAAAAGGAACAATACAGAGAGCTTAGCCAATCCATCTCTGTAAAGTACAATCAGATCTTTAGCTTAAGCTTGATAACTGAATCCACGGTAAATACAACACCCAACAGAACATGTCAGCCTACTTGGCTACAACCAATACATAATTGTCACGTTATGCGCCAAAAAGCCATAGCTGGTGATTGAAGAAAACCTGCACTCAGATTCCATTAGCGTCACTAAGTTAAATAACCCAAATCTTGGATGCTGACCAGAGTGGTGTCCCAAATCATTGAGAGCCTATAGCAGGTGCACAATACACCCAGGAGAAGCACATCAAATTCGGCTGCCGAGTCATTCACAGTTGCATACTGCTCCTCCCGCTTAGGACGTCCTCCCTGCATAGATAGAGATGGATGATGAAGTTGGCCAACTGGAATTAGGTGGATGAGAACTTACGAGCAGGTCGACAGACAGACTGACCTCCTTGAGGATCAATTCGGTGGCTGCAAATATATGACGTAATCCAGTCAAAATCCGAACCCTCAATCATTCCGATGAAAATCATAAGAAAGTAAAGTGTTGGGTACCAAAAGGAACTCAAAGTTGCATTGGCGAGATGAATGCCACAGACAGCAAACATTACAATGATGATTTAGGATCCATCTTGACGTTACTTGTACTACAGTTTAATCTATATGTATGTATTGTTTAGTGAACTGAAAATAGAAGCATACATACTCAGCGGCTGCCTAAAAACATTCGATTATATTGCAGCTAGAAGCCTAGAACAAAGTTATATCTAATTAAATTTTTGTTAACTTGCAGAGACATGCAATAATCACGTCAGCTAATTTGTAACATTTGATAGTGCTTCTACCCAGATAATGTAATACCGGCTCATCTTACAAGATGAACAAATTCCTGTTTTATCCTTGCAAGATGAACCCTTTCCACTATCACAATATATTTCAGTCGCATCAAGTATCCATGCATCTAAAAATGGTCGCAGAGAGCAGCTAAGTGTTCATGCATCTAAAAATGGCCGCAGCGAGCAGCAAGTTTGGAGACACCACATCACAATGAGTAAGCCGGTCTCTAATCTCGAAATTTGATCCATTATCCAGTTAGCAACCATGTGGATGTAGTATGTACAGTGTGGCCACCATCAAACACGGGCTGGTCGGCAAACCATCTCAGTACCTCAAAATCAGTAACATTATCCCCAAAACTACAGCCATCGTCCTTACATTCGACTCATAGATAGCACCCCAATTACCCCACCCATCTAGCTCAACCATCAAACCAATTGCGATGCTTGGCTCTCAATCACCGATCCTTATTCCTAAATTGATTTCAATCTACAGGGACAAGGATGGACTCAATCCAAGCCACCACCAATCATCGACGCCGCCCCGATCTGACGATAACGACATGTACCAGGGAATCAATACTCTCGCATCTAACAGCACCACTCCCAGCTCAATCTCCTCGATTCCAGAGCAAATTCCAAAACAAGTATGCATTTAGAGGGTGGAGCTATGCGCAAAGGAGGAGGAGGAGGAGAAAGAAAGAAAACGTACTGTTCTTGACCTGCAGCAAGCTCCTCCCCGTAGATCCGGCGCTCCCCTGGAACACGCCGTCTGTTTCAAGCATAACAGAGCAGAACGAAACTCGTCAGAAGTCGAAGCGAGCGATCTAGGCAACAAGGAACACCGAGCACAGCACGGAAGCTCACCGGAGATGAAACGTCCGCCTCTGCTCTGTCGCCGCCGAGTTATCCGCGCAACCACCACCACCAAGAGCTCCGCAGGGATGGCGCAGGCGTGGTCGTCGTCGTCGCCCTGCAGGTGCGCGGAAACTATGGCGGAGGCGCGGCGGTCGGTGGTTGCTCACCGGGCGTCGGTCACCGTCGCTCGCCGATCTGGAGGAGGATTGCCTCGGGGATTTCCTCCGTTGGTCACCGCTCGCCCACGGGAGAGAAAGGAGGAGGGGGTCGGGGGGTAAAATGTAAAAGTTGTCGACCCATTATAACTTCAAGTAGGACTGCGGGTTGGTTTCCTATTTCCTTAGGGACTAAATTGAAAAACGACCAGACGTACCAACACCTCCTCTGGCTATCTCTACTATATAATATAGCTAGAGGTGATGGTTGGTACGTTTTTTCGTTTTCCAATTTTACCCTCTGCAGTTGAAAAAAATTACCCTTGTGCCACCTATAAGTCAAAATGTTCGGTTCAACAGAAAAAAGAAAATGACACGACGTTATCTGCAGGGACGGGCGCCACAGGACCAGAGCCGCCGCAGGGCAGGACTTCCGCCGCGCCGCGGGGGAAGGAAAGGCTCCGCGCCGGGGACGCCCGGGCCGAGGCGTAGGCGCCCGGTGGAGCACGTTGGGGACAACAGCTGAACCGCCGGCCGAACGGTAGCCAGGGGAGAAGTTGCCGATGCGGGGCAGGGAGGATCTCGTCGGAGCGGATCTCGCTGCTGCGGGGCGGGGCTGCACCGAGGCGTCAGAGGAGCAGCAGTGCTCGTCCTCCGGGAATCATAGGGAGCAGAATGCCGGGGGGAGCGGCGGTGGTTCGCCGGCACGCGCGACCTTATCAAGGCCGGCGGCGGCGCACGGCAGTGGGCCCTGGCCAGGGGGCGGCGGCTCGCGGCGCGGCTTCTTGGCCTGGAAGGCGACGGCGCAAGGCGCGGGGCCTCGGCCAGGAAGGTAGCGGCGCTCGGTGGCACGTGGCGGCGGGCATGGGGAGTGCGCGCCGGTGGCACGCGCTCGCGACACTTATCCCCTCCCCGTATCCCGAATCAGCTAGACCTCGACGGCGCCGGCCATGGCGTCATCCTCTGCCGCGCTGGTCACATGGTAGCGGCCGTACTCTTCCTCTTCTCAACGCGAATCGCGCTCTCCTACCTGTCCGATCTCGTGTCCCTGCTCGCGCACATCGCAGCGGCCGCCCTAGCTGTCGAGCTCGCGATGGATCGTCTGCCTCCGCGGTGCGGCCTCGTGGCCAGCTGCTAGCACTCCTAGCTGTGTTCGCGTTGGAGGTCGAGCTCGCGCTGGACAGCTCCGCCCCTTCATCCACACTACGCCGGTTCAGGGTGAGGCACTGCTGTTCTCCACTCAGGTTAAACCAGGAATAAAAATGTCCGGTATTTGTTTAGGCAAGGAGATTTCCCTCAATGCGAATTCAGGGAGAAGAACACTTGCAGATGATCTCTACTTGCTGAGGAGCTAAGCGCGTGTACATCAGCTCCACTTGCTGAGTAGGTGCGGTTCTCTCTCAGAAATATCTTGTACGAACTGCTCAAAACAAGGTAGCCGTCTTCTTCTGTACGTGGGTTGCCAACACTATGGGAATCATTGGTAGTGTAGTCAGGGCATTAGGAGAACTACAGCTGAATCCATTATCCAGTTGTGGAACAGAAGGAATTATCTCATTCTTAGATGGGAAAATTTTCAAATCAACTCAAGTGACGAAGGCAATACACTGCTTGTCTGTTTTCTGGTAACTAATATGAAGCCAATGTTTATACATAGGTTTACTGCTGGATTTCTGATGGTGTCCCGGGGATGGACGGCAACGACCATTGCAGCAGCTGTCAGTGCCTTACCTGCGTGCCTATGCCGAGCTGGCCAAGCTGGAAGTGTAACAACTTAAAGGACAATATCAACGCCCTCCTAGCCTCACAGTTGCTGACGGAGCATTCTGGACATCAAGATACTTTCTTCAGTTTGGTCTCTTATACCATTCGCTGTATAGAAGGTTGCCTCAGTTTTGCTTGTCCAATGGAATTAGATAGTAACTCTGATTGTATCTGCAAAAAACTTGCATCACTCTGCATTATTTGTTTCTAATGCGTTTATTCGACATTGAGTCGCCTGTCAATGTCCAAACTGAACGTAGAATGAACTGGTGTGCGGTCAACATGCACTAGATAGCCTTCTTGCACATGCATGAAACATTATAGTTGCAACTCATATATAAGTTAGCTCCTATGCAACGATAATGGTTTATTGCAAGACCGACCATTGTTGCAAGATGTTTTAGTAAAATGTATTCTTTGATGGCCAGAGTCTTTATACATGATTAATCTTGAAAAGATCCATCAATAGCAATAGTTGGAGGCACATTACTTACTCAGTGTTGAGTGATTGTGATGTAAACTCTTAAGTTTCTGTGTTATGACTTGCATATCCATGATGCAAGCACATAAGATTGAAAATAATCGATTTTTTCTTTTTTCTTTTGTTTGGAGACAACTGTTTTGAAAATACTAGATTGAAATCCAACACATTACTGCCTTACCTGCGTGCCTACATATTACTAATTGTTTTTAGCCAAAATAAGTACGCTTTTTAAAGACTCTAGACACGTATAATTTTTTTCACCCGTTGCAACGCACGGGCATTTAGCTAGTATTATATAGTAGAGACAGAGACTATAGAGACTATTAGCGGCGTTATTGTTTTTTCCCCACGGTAGAGACTCACGAAGGTTGCCGTTTCTCGCTAAGTGTGACGAGCTCGCGAAAGCCTTGGCCCAAGAAAGTAGATGGGCCCTTGGGCCATTCTCCAGAAGAATCCACCACCACGGCCACAGAGAAACCCTTCGTCCCGTCACCGCGGTCCCCACAGCCAAAAACCCTAACACACGCCCGCCGGTCCGGCCCCGAGACGCATTCGGGAAGCTTCCGGACCGCCGCCATGGTCTGGTTCCAGTGCGACGACTGTGGCGCGGACCTCAAGAAGCCCAAGCTCGCCGGTCACTTCCGCTCATGCTCAGCATACAAGGTTCTGCGCCGTCCCCGCCTCCCGCCCCTCCTTCGCTCCGCGTCGATTTGGTTTTGATTGTCGGGTTCGTGACATGCGAATGGTTCGTTTTTTCTGTGCAGCTTTCCTGCATCGACTGCGGCGCGGTCTTCAACCAGGACACCGTCCAGGGGCACACCCAGTGCATCTCCGAGGCCGTGAGTTCCAATGCTTCTATCGGTACTCTGACACGTTTGGCCGTAAAATTTGTGGAGTACCATGTTAATTTGTTGGTGGTTGGATTGGGACAATTCGTGTGTAAGCTTACATGTAGAGGTCTTAGCCTGTGGGGGCAATTAGGTGGCTTTGTATATGATTTGGCTTCGGTTTCGTAATGTGAATTGATATGTCAGCTTCTGTGGATACTCTATCTGTAATTCAAGGCTTAGTTTAGTGCATATATCAGTATTCTTTGATGTTTTTTCGGAAGAGCATTTCCCAGAGCTTAGTGGGTTCTGCATCATGTATACATCTATGGCTTTGAGGTTGTCAAGACGATAGACCAATTCTAGTAGTTTATTGGTCATGTACTCATTCCTATGATGTACTATCTTCTCAGGAGAAGTATGGCCCCAAGGGACAGAACAAGCTATCCAACAGTGCACAGGGAAAGCCGGACAAGCCAAAGCCAAATGCTGATGTTGATATCAATGTTGGGCTGTCATCATGGCCTCCTTGGTTCTGCAGGTATGCTAATTTGATCCCTCAGCATACGAAATTTGCAGATTTTTTTCGCAGTGCAGCCCTGCTCCCTAACAGTAGCTCTGAACTATATAGATATGTTCCTAATCATTGAAGTTTATATTACACTTACTGTTCATAATCGCTTTATTTTGTGTGCTCTTGTCACCAATCACAAACAGCTTGAGTCCATGATTATAAGACGATTTAAATTAATAGTTTATTTCCCCTATCGGAACACACCCAAATGGTAACTGAGAATGGTTTACCAGCTCTACAAGCTGCAGACCACCTAAATTAATTTTTTCGATTAATTTTAGTGGCAAATGCCCTTCACGACCACCATAGTTTGGGGGATCTGCTTAAACCTTCTGATGTATAGAGTAATCATGCCATTGTTGTTTAGTTAAGTTATTCCTTGTTTGACCGTGAACTAAGCCCATTTCAGCTTAAGCAGTCACAATTTTCACTGTGTTCTAACATACTTATCCTGTGTTTGGATGTCAGCCTATGCAATACAACTACCACTAGCCAGCAAACTCTCTTGGGGCATGCTGATGGCAGGAAACATAGAGCAAAAGCAAAAGCCTACCATGCTTCTCAGAAGCAAGAAACTGGAACTGAACAAACTCCAAATGACAAGGAAATTGGTGGAGCTCCAGCGAAGGAGCCTCCACAACTAAATGATGGGAAGGGTACAAACGACAGTGAAAAAGATGTTGACAAAGAGGCTACGAAAAGAAAGAGAACAGATAGTATAGCCTTGGAGGAGCCAGATAACGCCAAAAGACAAAACTTATCGAACTTGAAGACCGGAGAGGTGATACAATCTGCAAATGGAGAACTGAAAACCAAGAGCAAGAGTGCTGCAAATGAAGTAGTCAATGGCACCAACCATCAAGACGCTAAAAAGCAGAAGATCAAGTGGAAGAAAATTATTTCTAAGATACTGGAGACGGTAAGCTTTGTGGCCCTTCTTTGTAGGATATACTTCTATGTCCATTTGGTATTTGTCCTCCAAACTACCTGTTGTTAACAGTTTATCTGGTATTTTCTTTCAGAATTCAGATGGAGTAATGAAGTTAAAGAAGCTAGAAAAGCTAGTTTTGAGGGAACTTTTGGAATGTGGTCTGTCTGAAGATAAGGAGCAGCTGCATGCTCTGTTAACGGAGAAGGTAATCAGCACGAAAGAAACAATTGTAGCTTGATACTCGTTTGCTCCCTTGTTTCCTATTTGGGACTTCTGCGCGGTGATGCTAAACGGTTACTGTTTTGTTGTTGGTGCAGATAGCTTCAAGCTCCAGGTTTTCTGTTGATGGCAAGAACATCAGATTGGTGTCCAAGAATGAGGAATCATAGTCCGTGATGTTTCTATGCCTTTTTATGTTCTATTTATGAGGGTATTATGTTGAGGGATGTCGGTGCCCATATCATATCATCTGAGGTAACTGTTGAAGATGCATAATTTTTGTTTATCGATTTTTTGATACTGTTGCGCCAAACTGCTATTGTTGTAGCTCCAGAAAATTGTCCTGTAATACTTGGTGAGGCCACTTAACTGACAACTATGTGCAATCTTCCTATGTTTGGTATCATCATATTAGCGACACTGCTCTTGGTGTAGTGTGTACGAAGCAGTTCAGCTTTAAATTTACTATGAATGCTGCCTGACGCTCTCTAATGTCGAGCACGGTGTGTCTTTTCTAGCGTTTCTGGTGTAATTACAAAAGATTCAATTCGCGGAGACCTCCACTGTGCTTTGAGAATGGTGCAGGGTAGTCAGTCAGGGTAGAGTGCATGTACACACAGGCACACGCCTTAAATTGAAGATCTCTTGTGGACTGGCTTAAGTTCACCGATTCCTCTTGAAACTACTCGCGAGCTGGCAATGGAGGAAAAATAACTTCGTGGGAAGGTATGTGCGGTTGTTTGAAACCTCACCTCACACCCGTTCACCGGAATCCTGTAAGGGTCTTAGTTCACGTCCTTTCATTTTACAGGTATCTCATTGCACTTCAAACATAATCTAGTACGTCTTCATTTTCATCTCGGAGAGATACTGTAGCGTACAAGATAGTGAGGACTCATAGTAGAGGCACTAACCTTAACATGGATTCCATTTTCTTTCCTACTTATAAATCTTCCAGTTGATAATCGTCCACTCACCTTTCTCACTTCAACCTTGAAATGTGTGACCCTACGAATCTGCAAGCAGCTGCTGTCCAAACTGGATTAGTTTGACATATAAACTGAAGTAAACTATATTTCATTTGTTTCTCGGTTCCGTAGCGTCTTACACAGGGGGCGGAGCTCCATGGAGTCAATGACTGCTGTCTGCTGCCCGGCGAAGAAGATCCGGTATCTTTTCAATTTGATTTGATCACAATAATAGTGTTCGATAGTCTATCCTGAATCCTCGACGGTGGCTCTTGTGCTGGATGGCATTGTGCAAGAAGCTGATAGGTGGAAACTTGTAGGCCTTTTGTGACTAGTGTAGTCTAGTCTTGGTGTTATGTTGTGAATTTTCCATGTATGCTTGTATTTTTATGTCTCTCCTATCAATATGCACACCCCTATCTCTAATCTATCATCAGTGCACACTACTGCGTCAATTCACTACATCTTACAAGGTGGGTCAAATGCCACGACTATCATTGCCCTTGTATGGCTATCGCGATCAATGCAACCAAAAAACCAGCAGAGAACTCGCGATGTATTGGTTCCACGCGATCAAAGTCTCTCCCTTGGATTATCGCCTGATGCTTCGGCTTGATGGTATTGACCGTTTTATATGTAGGTGGTTTTCAAATTCATCTCTTTGTGCTCTCAATCTTCTTTTCTTTATGTCTACCGAGAACCGAGTAAGCATCGGTGTGGCCGACTTTCAGTGGGTGTGTTCTTGTTCATGGTGTGTTTAACAATTTTAGTTTCTTTTCTTTTCGGGTGATAACTCATGAGACTTGGGACCAACAACAACACAGAGTAAGAGGGTCAACCCTCGCATCCCAGCTCCGTCTGTCATCTTACTCTGCTCTTATAAACCTTTTAAGTTTAGCTCAAATCGTGCATGTTGATCTTCTCCCGTGTGTCCACGAGATATATGGATGAACATGAATATGCAAGAGGAGAAACTTGCGATAACGACGACCTTGTAGAATCTCGATGTACCTTTCGGTTCTGATCATATTGATCTTTATTATTGGGCCTTGTTTAAGTATGTCTTAGTTAACGTCCTTAGTGATATATTACTCGTAAAACCACACCGTTTACCCCCCTCCACCCCAAAAAAGACCGTTTACCCACACAACAAAATATAAATTTCGTTAGATCATGGACATATATGAATTCATAGATAGATAGTCTGATGGCGTGACTTGCGACTTGTGAGTCCAGCCGGTGGTTAGCACGTAAGCAGCCGCATTAGGCACGCACGAAATGGGGGGAGACGCGAGCAGGAGAAGAAGAAAACACGAGAGACGACGCCGCCGCGGCGCAAGTCATTGGGCGATTCCGTACGCGGCATGCAACTCCCAACCAACCAACGCGGACCCAACGCCACTACTACGTGAGTAACGTGGCTTGACCTGGGCATGTATACGAATATCTGTACGCAAGCATCGTTCACATGTCTGTAGATCACCTGGCAATTACAACGTAATCTCTGTGCTAGTGTATACAGCAAGGAGTATTGTAGTGGAGCAATGATTTGCACTGAAAGGCAAGCTAGCTAAGGCTCCTCGAAAGTGCCGCACCAACCTTCTCTCGGCTCCCCTGTTTTTCTGGAACAGAAAGGGCGGAGGCCTCACTTCTTTGCTTGACCGATCGAGGTGACAACAGATTTAAGGAATCGAATCCGATGGAGTATATCATGTATATCATGTAGAACCAGAAACATGATGCCGTACCGTACACACAGTGCCACTATAATTCCACTTCCATAGGATATCATATTAGAATGGACAGCGCTAGATTAATGTGCAACACTATGACATAAAAATCGCAGCAACGGCAAAAACAAAAACAAATTAACACTTAGATGTCCGAAACCCAAGGAATCGAAAAGAACAGAGTGTGTTGTAACCTCACCCTATCATAATGAAAACTTGCTGGCCCAATCTAGCCTGTAAGCCGGATCTAGGCAAGCGGGATCGGTTCTAGTCTAGCAGCGGGTTCCTGACGAGGTCGAGGTTGGTAGGCGCGATGTGGATATGCCGATGGATGGTGACGACGACGGCCTTGGCGCTGCAACGTGGTGGCGGTGCTACTCGGGCCTGATCTAGATCGGATCAGACTTATCTAGATAGGATTTGGGCCTGACTGGCCCTGCCTGATGCGTCCGGTCGGCGACCGCTTTTGGCGATAGAGGACGACGGATTTCCTCCTATGAATTGCTGAGCGGACTGCTGTCCACGCTGGTTTGGATGAGTTGCATCCCTACCTCGTCCAATATGTTGCGCTCGTGGTGCACTTATGTTGCTCACGTGACTCGAGTTCATGGATGCCGGGGCGGTGGCCCTGGAAGGTGGAGTACAGTGTCGTCTCTACAGCGAGCAATGTGGGGGTGACGGTGGCCTTTCTCCTTGGTTTTTGTGGACGACGGGAGGGGGTGGCGGCATTCTCTGGCATTGGCGGCAATTTGGCTAAGTCAGCTCCCAAGTCTTTCCCTGGAGGCAAGACGAAGCTAGTGGGCGGTCCGACATTCCGTATGTCGTGCGGAGGTATTGTCAAGCAAAAAAATCCGCGGTCCGACGTCAACGACGACGGTGTCTGCGGCCACGTATCGTTACCCTCTCGGAAGCGTTGTTGTGAATATCTTCTCCATGCTAGGGCACTGGGTGAAGACCCCATCTCGGTCTCATGGACGGCGACGCGCTACATCGTTACTTGTTTAGGTGTCAATGGCACTGTCCTTACCTTTTCGGGAGCGTTGTTGTGAATATGTTTGTCGTGTAAGGGCTTCGGGTGAAAATTGTGACCATCTCGGTCTGGAGGATGATGACGCGCTACGTCGTTAACTTCTTGGGGGCGTGATCGTGGAGTTTTGGATTTTCTCGAGCTTGTATTTGTGTCTTCGGTGGAAAGTTTTGGTTTTAATCTTTGACCTGCTTCATAAGATGTTCTACTCATGACTTTGTATCAGTTCGGCCGTCGAAATTTAAATTTATAAAACGGGTCGTTTCGAACCTAAGGAGCAAACGGGACGTTTTTTTTTACAAGAAACGGACGACTTAGGGTCTGTTTGTTTCCGGAATACGATGGAACGGGATGGAACCGTTCTGAACCTGAGAAGCATTCCAGCGTTCAGTTTTAAATTGGAACGGAACCAACTCGTTCCTAGGAAGCGAATATTCGCAGCACATTCGGAATACACCCGTCCAGCCGAATCGGCCGGACGAGGTGGAACGGCAGCTAATGGAAAAAATTAGACCACCTAATCTCCCATCCGTGGTGGCCAGCGGCGACCTTCGGAGGCGCGGCCGTCCGGAGCAAGGCCGGAGCAAGGCGTGGCGGCGGCCGGGTCGGAGCAAGACGCGGTCGTGATACGTCTCCAACGTATCTATAATTTTTTATGTTCCATGCTCGTATTATACCAATTGCTACATGTTTTATTCACACTTCATGGCATTTTATGCATTTTCTAGGACTAACCTATTAACAAGATGCCACAGTGCCAGTTCCTGTTTTCTGTTATTTTTGGTTTCAGAAAAGCTGTTCTGCAAATATCCTCGGAATAGGACGAAACAAAATGCCACATTCCTATTTTCCCGACACGTTCACGAAGTCCGAAAGAGAGACGAAGGGGGGCACCGAGGTGCCGTCCCCACCCCACGGCGCGGGTGGGCCCCCTGGCGCCCGCCAGGTGGGGAGCGAGCCTCGGGCCTCCACCGACATCGCCCCTTCGCCTATTTATTCCCCCCGAGGCGAAAACCCTAAATAACCGAGCCATATTTCCAGAAAACATCCGCTGCCGCCGCCATCAACCCTAACTCGGGAGGGTTCTGAAGCTCTTCCCGGCACCCTGCCAGAGAGGGGAATCATCACCGGAGGGCTCTACATCGCCATGCCTGCCTCCGGAGTGATGTGTGAGTAGTTCATCTTTGGACTATGGGTCCATAGCAGTAGCTAGATGGTTGTCTTCTCCTTTTGTGCCATCATATTTAGATCTTGTGAGCTGCCTATCATGATCAAGATCATCTTATTGTAATGCTACATGTTGTGTTTGCTGGGATCCGATGAATATTGAATACTATGTCAAGTTGATTATTGATCTATCATATATATGTTGTTTATGATCTTGCATGCTCTCCGTTATTAGTGTAGGCTCTGGCCAAGTTTATGCTTGTAAATTCAAGAGGGAGTATTTATGCTAGATAGTAGGTTCATGCATCCATTTAATCTGGGACAGTGACAGAAAGTTCTAAGGTTGTGGATGTGCTGTTGCTATTAGGGGTAAAACAACAATGCTTTGTCTAACGATATTTGTATTGTTTACATTATGCACCATACTTAATGCAATTGTCTGTTCCTTGCAACTTAATACTGGAAGGGGTACGGATACTAACCTGAAGGTGGACTATTTAGGCACAGATGCATGCTGGATAGCGGTCTGTGTACTTTGTCGTAATGACCAAGTAAATCTCATAGTGATCATCATGACTTGTATATGCATTGTTATGCACCTTTCTATTTTGTCAATTGCTCAGCTGTAATTCGTTTACCTAGCATGTTATTATTTTATTATGGAGAGACACCACTAGTGAACTGTGGACCCCGGTCCATTCTTTTACATCTGAAATACAACCTACTGCAAGCATTGTTCTTTTTCATTATCTGCAAGCAAACATCATTTTACACACTATACGCCTAATCCTTTGTTTTCAGCAAGCCGGTGAGATTGACAACCTCACTGTTAAGTTGGGGCAAAGTAGTTTGATTGTGTTGTGCAGGTTCCACGTTGGCACCGGAATCCCTGGTGTTGCGCCACACTACACTCCTTCACCAACAACCTTCAGAACATCGCCGACTTCCTACTGGTCCGATTAAACCTTGGTTTCTTACTGAGGGAAAACTTGCTGCTGTACTCATCATACCTTCCTCTTGGGGTTCCCGACGAACATGTGTCTTTCACGTCATCAGGCCGCGCCAGGCGAGCAGAGCCGGCGGCGGCCGGGCCGGAGCAAGACCGCAGCCGCGCCAGGCAAGCAGAGCAAGGGCAGAGCAAGGGCAGAGCACGGGCAGCGCCAGGCGGACCTCAGGCGGCCACGGCGGCGCCGGGCGGAACAAGGGCCGGGCGAGGCCGCGTGGACGACGGGCGGAGCAAGGGGCCCGACGGCGACCGAGGCCAGAAGCAGCTCGCGACGGCGGAAATCGAGCGTCGGTGTCGGGGGAGTACCCCCGGGTAGGGTCAAGGCTTGGCATAAGTGGAGTTCGAAGGTGTGCCGAGGTACGGAAAGGGCCGACCTGTTTGGGCCTGGGAATGTCCGAGCTTCATCTTGACCTGGAGAATACAGGCCAACCTATCTTGGACCAGAGGGGTCCGAGGTCTCCCATTGGCATGGGCCGAGGTTCAAGATCCGAGCTATGATCAGCCGAGCTAACCACCTCGGTGCTATGGTTTGGGTTGTGAGTGCAGGAGGAGCTATGGGAAGGAGGTGAAGTCCGACCTGGTAAAAGATGTTGTGCGCAGGAGCCGGGCTAACCACGGCAGGAGGCCATAGCTCGGGCAGGAGTCAATGCTCCAGTCACTTCCCGCCTGACACGGGAGCGTCTGTCACGGAGCGTGGCAGAGGCGTGCCCCGGGTTCAGCGGGGCTGCACGTCTCTGACCGCTGACCCCGGGAGATCCGGGGTCAGGGCTACGGAGTAGCTCGGCGCGGCTACGTCCTGTCTCAGTCAGAGGGGACATCCTAGCTCCACTGTGGTGATGCAGGGGATGGGCAGGTCATGTCTTGTCCCTGACAGGAGTACAATGATGATCAAAGCAGAGGCATGGCTACAGTGCTCGGCGAGGGGCATTACGGTAACCCGGCTGGCCTATATAGGGGCTTCTACCCCTCCTGTGCACAAGGACGGGGAGAAAAAGGGAGGACGAGGGACGAAAGAAAGAGAGGGAAGAGACCCTGGCACCCTAGTCATTCTCCTTGTAACTTCATCTCCCACCTCAGGCTCTCACCATTGTAACATCGCACAGCTCGAGGAGCAGCTTGTACTTGTCACCTTGAGCTATACACTGACTAGGATAGTGCTGCAGTAGGGGTGTTACCTCCGCAAGAGGGCCCCGAAGCAGGGTACATCGTGGTGTGCTTCGTGTTCTTGGTTGATTGGTTTTCAGTTCGTGTTCTTGCGGTTTTTGGTGTGTTCTTGCTTGTGCACTTCGAGAGTGCATAAACCCTCCCCGGATTCCCCCAACGACCATTCGGCCCCATCTTAGCCATACCCATGGCATCTGTCGTGATCCCACCACGACAGTTGGCGCCCACCGTGGGGCAGATTGAGGCGTTGGAGGGAGTTTACATCCGGACGGGCTCAGGCGAGCGTGTTCTTTCCGGGCTTATCGCCAAGATCGGTGAGTTCAACTTCATCAGCGACAATGCGGGGTGCTTCGCCGGCAAGCCCTTCCCCGAGCATGGCTTCACCATGATGCTCGGCAGCTTCGTCACCTACGTTGCTGTCGAGGTTGTTCGCGAGTACCCGGAGCAGGTGCTCGTGGACGACGAAACTCCTCTCCTTGCGGCTTTAGGTCGGCGTATCACTCGCCCCGAGAGCTGCGTGAGGTGATGATGACCGGTCCGGTTGATGCCGCTGGCAAGGAGATGCCAGCAAATCCAAGCCGGCCGAGGTTGCTAAGGTGAGAGCTGCAAAGCCCAGGCTAGAGAAAGAGTTGCCTGGCACCCCGAGGTGCAGGGCCGAGGTGCAGTCCTAACAGAGATAGCGGAGACACTGGCAGACCCTGTAGATCCAGGAGTAGATGTAGTGGTGACTGTGGCCGACCTAGAGGCAAAGCGTGTCTGTTGCAAAAGGAGGCTGTAGCAATGATGACAGCTAGAGATGAGTTCAATAGAGATCTGCGTGAGTACAATGCAGCGAATGGCTTCACCCCGGTAGCAGCTGATACCAATAGGAGCCGAGGTGCGGCAGAGAGGCAAGGGCTCAATGATGAGATAACAGGGAGGCTCGACCTACCACCTCGGCTAGGAGTGAGAGTCGCGTGTCGACTGGAAGGCCGGTGTATAGTTCCCCTGCTAAGAACCTCAGAGCTGCCGAGGCAGGCAGGGCCGAGCTATCCGGGTTGACTGGAGATGCATGGCGTGCGCAGCAGAAGCGAGTCAATGAATTAGTATATGTAGCTAACCAGCAGAATGAGGCTCTCCGCAGAGCCGGGGCTGGTGATTCGCAGATGGTTTATTCAGCTAGGCCAGTTAGTCAGGTGTCCAAGGGGCAAGCCTCGTCTCCACTCGTCGGAGGAGCCGATCGAGCCCGGAGTGTCACCTCGGGTCAGAACAAGCAGCTGCAGATGTATGATCCAGTTAGCAGCAAAGCAGAAGGTGGGCCAGGGCAATGCTAGCCGAGCTAAGGGAAACCCCGGCCCAGGCAATGCAAGCCGAGCTAAGGGTAACTCCGGTCAGGGAAATCAGAATGGCGGGCAAGCAGCGTCGGCTGGCCGAGGTAAACCACCTCCGCCCCCGAGGTATCAGCAACAACCCCGGCCGCAGGGGCAATATCAGCGAGAGCCGGAGTATGTTCAGCAACCTCAGAACGTCGGTCAAGGCGATGACCGATATGATGATGGAGACTCGGCCATGGCGCGAGCTGGATACCACAGAGTGGATGGGGCGTTGGGACCTCGGATAGGAGGTCGGATGTTAGCTCCAGGCGATGTTCGTAACAAGCTGGATAGAATCTACTTGTCCGAGCAACTGGAGGAGGAAGGCCCTCCTGGTCCGGCGTGTTTTGGACCTCGGATCATGAAGGAGCCACCACCACCAGTATCTCAGTTCCAGTTAGGTCGGAACACCAAGCCATACAACGGGAGCACCAAGCCACAAGATTGGCTGACAGATTATGTATCCTCGGTGCACATAGCGGGGGGCAATCGCCGATGGGCGGTCCGGTATCTCCCGCACATGTTGGAAGGTCCAGCTCGGATCTGGCTGAATAATTTGCCGGAGTATAGTATCAACTCCTGGATAGACTTGGAGCTGGCGTTTAACAGCAACTTTGCTAGTACATACAAGAGGCCAAACCGACCTCAGCTCCTGGCAGCATGTAAGCAAGATGATCATGAAACTGACCGAGAATTCTTAACTCGGTGGAGCAATGTTCGGAATTCCTGTGAAGGAGTTGTAGAGGCACAGGCCATTTCCTGGTTTGCAGATGGTTGTCGACATGGCAGCATGCTGTGGCAGAGGCTCCAGAGAGATATGCCGAAATCCCTAGCAGACAATCCGGATTGCAGATTCTTATGCTCTGGTGATCCGATGCAGCCAGCAGCAGAGGCAGGAGCACGTAACAGAAGGAGGGAGCCAATAAACAACCGGCTCGGACCAAGGTGTAATGACCGCCAGAGTTCGGACAAAGAGGAGGGAGCCGGACTACCCATACACCTCGAACCAAGTTGCAGCGGTGAACCCGGATCAGCCCGGAGCTGGAGGTGTCCAGAGGCCGAAAATCAATGGTCCGGCATTTAGTCCGAACCCGGAGCCACCCTTGACTTATGAATCAATGATAGATGGTCCTTGCCGTTACCATACGACCGACCCGCGAAGCCAGCCAACCATTCAACCCGGCAGTGCAGCTGGAACCGCAGAATCAGGAAGAAGGGGCAAGGGCCGGAGGAAACAGAGGAGGACCACCTCAGAGATTTCAGCCGAGGTCTAACCCGAATCTGTCCGGAGCAAATGTTACCCCGATAACCACTGCACCTCCTCCGAGGCCTGCAGCAGCAAGACCGTGAATGTGTGAATGTCCGAGGTAACAACAACAATGGTGCCGGACCAAGTCAGCAGTATGAATACCCCGGAAATGACTATAGAGAGGCTCATGCGAGCTATGTGGTCTTTGTGACCGAGCCAACTGACAAGAAGAGTGTGCAGAGGCGTGCCATGGAGGTGAATGCAGTAATGCCGGTGGTGCCGACCTATATGAACTGGTCTGAGCAGGAGATCACTTGGAGCAGGAAAGACACACCTCGGATCATGCCGAGCCCTGGAAAGTATGCCCTGGTGGTAGATCCGACGTTGTGTGGGCCTACTAACAATGTGAGGTTTACCCGAGTTCTGGTGGACAATGGCAGTGCCATCAACATCATGTACCGAGACACAATGGTGAAATTGGGCATATCGCCAAATCAGTTGATGCCAAGCAGTTGTACTTTTCATGGGATTGTGCCTGGCGTTTCCTGTGCACCCATGGGCAAGATATGGGTGGATGTAGCATTTGGAACCAAGGATAACTGCCGAGTTGAGAGTATCGAGTTCGAGGTGGTGGACTTGGAGAGTGCATACCATGCATTGCTTGGAAGGCCAGCTCTGGCCAAGTTCATGATTTCCACCCATGTGCATACCTGAAGATGAAAATGCCAGGGCCTAATGGGATCATATCCATCTCGGGTGACTACAAGCGAGCCATTCAGTGTGCCTCGGCGGGGTCTAATCTGGCCGAGTCTTTGGTGATCGCAGCTGAGAAGAAGAAGCTGCATCAAGTGGTGGCAATGGCGCAGTCAACACAGCTCGGCTGTCCGGACTGATGAGCCCGGACTCAACTGCAGCATTCGAGGTGCCCAAGGAGACCAAGAAGATCCCCATTGACCCGGAGCACCCAGAGCGCATGGCCATCATTGGGACCGGGCTGGGCGAGAAATAGGAAAGCGCGCTCTGTCACTTCCTCCGTGAGAATCGGGATATCTTTGCATGGTCGCTAAGGACCTGCCTGGTGTTCCGAGGGAGTTGGCAGAGCACTCTTTATTTGTCAGGCCGAGGTGAAACCGGTGAGGCAACCGACCCGTCGTCTCTCAGACGACCGAAGACAAGTGGTGCTGGACGAGCTGGCTAAGTTGCTTGCAGCCGGGTTCATTATGGAGGTGCTGCATCCGGACTGGATATCCAATCCGGTCTTGGTGGAAAAGAAGAAAGACGAGCCAGCCGTGGTCAAGGTGTGGCGCATGTGCATTGACTTCACTAACCTCAACAAGGCGTGCCCGAAAGATCCGTTTCCATTACCTCGGATTGATCAAGTGATCGATTCCACTGCTGGTTGTGAACTGTTGTCTTTTATCGATGCGTACTCTGGTTTTCACCAGATACCACTGAACCCGAAAGGATCAAATAAAGACTGCTTTTATTACCCCGTATGGGGCGTATTGCTATCGTGTCATGTGTTTTGGTCTGAGAAATGCCGGGGCAACTTATCAGAGGTGTATGCAGAAATGCCTGCACTCTCAATGGGCAAAAATGTGCAAGTGTATGTCGATGATATTGTCATCAAAACTAAGGAGAAACATACTCTCCTCGAGGATCTCGAGGAGACATTTGTGAATTTGAGAAAGTATCGGTTGAAGCTTAACCCGGACAAGTGCACCTTTGGTGTCCCGGCTGGAAAGTTGCTCGGATTCCTGGTGTCTAGCCGAGGTATCGAGGTTAACCCGGCCAAGATCCGAGCTATTGAGAACATGAAGTTACCGAAGTGTTTGAAAGATGTGCAGAAGTTCACAGGGTGCCTAGCCTCGTTGAGCCGATTTGTAGCAGGCTGGGAGAAAAGCCTTACCTTTGTACCAGCTCATGAAGAAAAGTACCGGGTTTACATGGACCCCGCAGGCCGACGTGGCGTTCAGTGAGCTGAAAAAGATGTTGTCCACTCCGGTGTTGGCGTCACCATTGCACAATGAGCCGATGTTACTTTACATTGCGGCCACAAACCGAGTTGTAAGTGTGGCAGTGGTGGTGGAGCGCGAAGAAGGTGGCAGGTCGGTGCAGAGACCGGTGTATTACTTGAGCGAGGTGATCTCTACCTCGAAGCAGAATTACCCTCACTACCAGAAGATGACGTATGGTGTCTACCTGGCGGTCAAGAAGTTGAAGCATTATTTCCAGGAGCATCCCATGACGGTGGTGTGCGAAGCTCCAATCTCGGAGATCATCGGGTGCAAAGATGCAACTGGCCGAGTTGCCAAATGGGCGATTGAGGTGTCTCCATATGCACCACATTATGAGAGAAGAGATGCAATTAAATCCCAGGCGTTGCCGGACTTCTTTTGTGATTGGGCCGAGATGCAGTATGAGCCACCCAGGCCGGACTATAATTATTGGAAAATGCATTTTGATGGGTCCAAGACAAAGATCGGGCTGGGGGCTGGAATAGTCCTCACCTCGCCAAAGCGAGATCAGCTGAAGTACGTGCTGCAGATTCATTTCTCAGCATCAAACAATGTGGCGGAGTATGAGGCCTTAATCCATGGCCTCAAGGTGGCAAAGGAGATCGGTATCCGGCGTGTAGAGTGCTTCGGCGATTCCGACCTGGTGGTGCAACAATCTTCTGGAACTTGGGATGCTCTGGATGCCAACATGGCGTTATATCGGTTCCATGTGCAAAAGATATCCGGGTTCTTTGAAGGGTGTGAGTACAGGCATATACCTCGGGAGAAAAATGCTGCCGACGTGTTGTCAAAGCTCGGTTCATCGAAAGAGGCAGTACCACCAGGGTAGCCCTGAATCACTTGAGAACTCCTTCAATCAAACCTTCTCCTGAATCCGAATCTATTTTCATCCCGGCGGAGCAAGAGCCCGGACCTGTTCCAATGGAGGTAGACGTCGGATGCGTTTGGTCGGACCCGGGGACTGCGTGGCAGAACTCGGGGACTGCTCATCAAGACTCGGGGACTGGTCGCAGGATGGTGGAGGAAATAATGGAGGAGATTATGGTGGCCGAACCAATGGAGGTGGACGAGGAACTTTTTCCTTTGCACCCAGTGCCGGAGTGGGCGGAGCAAATCATGAAGTTCATAACGGAGGGAAGCTTGCCAAGTGACACAACCGAGGCTAGGAGAATCCAAAGGAGGGCCAAGGCGTACACCATCATCAACAAGGAGCTCTATAAAAGAAGCGTAACCGAGGTGTTGCAACGGTGTGTCGAGCCAGCTGAAGGCAAGGAGATGCTTTTGGAGATCCACCAAGGAGAGTGTGGTCATCATTGCAGCACAAGAGCTCTGGTGGCCAAGGTTTCAGGCATGGGTTCTATTGGCCCACTGCTCTTGCTGATGCAGAGGCCATAGTCCGGAGATGTGAAGGATGCCAAAGGTTTGCCAAGCAAACGCATATGCCAGCCTCGGCGCTCAAAACAATTCCTATCACTTGGCCGTTTGCGGTATGGTGTTTGGATATGGTGGGAGAGTTCAAACCAGCCCGAGGTAACATGACACACATACTGGTGATGGTGGACAAATTCACCAAGTGGATCGAGGTGAAACCAATCCGGAAGTTGGATGGTCATTCAGCAGTGACTTTCTTGAAGGAGATCATTCTGCGATATGGGTACCCCCATAGCATTATCTCGGACAACGGCACGAACTTTGCTGTTGGAGAATTTGCTCGGTTTTGCATGAACAAGGGAATCCGGCTGGACATAGCCTCGGTGGCACACCGGAGTCTAATGGACAAGTGGAAAGATCAAATGCTCTAGTGTTGGCCGGCATCAAGGCTCGGCTCATTGAACCACTGCTGAAAACGCCGGGGTGTTGGATAGATGAGATACCAGCAGTACTGTGGGGTCTAAGGACCACGCCAAATCGATCAACTGGCTATACGCCATTTTTTATGGTCTATGGGGCAGAAGCTATGCTACCCACTGACATCGAGTATGATGCGCCCAGAGTGGCAATGTACACTGAAGCCGAGGCAAAAGAGGCTCGGGAGGATGCAGTAGATCTGCTTGAGGAAGCTAGAGAGTTGGCCTCATCTCGGTCAGCAATATACCAGCAAGGTCTCCGACGTTATCATAGCCGGAGTATCAACCCTCGTGTGTTTCACGAGGGAGATTTGGTGCTGAGGCTGGTGCAGCGCAAGAAAGGTCGGCACAAGTTGTCACCTCCATGGGAGGGACCGTTCATTGTGAGCCGAGCTCTGCTCAATGATTCCTACTATCTAATAGATGCGCAGGAACCAAGGGAAGATGGGCTGGACAACCCCGGATCAGAGGTCAGGCGACCATGGAATATAGCTCTACTCCGACCTTTCTACTCATGAAAGGCGCAATGTATGTACCTCGGTTAATCCTTAATGAAATGTCGGCACTCCGAGGTTGAAGCTCGGGGACTGCCTCGCTCTTGTGCTTGTGTTTTATTTCTGTTTGTCAGTTTCGTTCATATGCCGAACTATTTTGAACCTCGTCTCAAACTTCAAGTAATGTGTGCTATGTAACTAATCTTGTGACTCGACTGGCATCTGCCTAAAAGGTAGTCAAGAGCAAAGATGAAAAAACGTGGGAGACATGAAAATGGACTCGGGGACTCGGTCCAAAAATATAGTTCGGCATGTGTCGTTTACTAACCCCTGTCTTTACCTTTCGTTTATGTCGGATGGTTTTGAAACACACTTCGAGATTTGCTAAGTACTGTATGCTATAAACAACAATCTTGTGACTCGACTGTCGAACGCCTAAATGGTAGACAAGAGCAAAGAATGCCAGATATAGTAAACACGAAAGTGAACTCGGGGACTCGTTCCAAAAGGGTTCGGCATAAATTCTTAGAAAAGCATGGTTCGGATAGCAAGTTAATAGTACTGGTAGCAAGGCAAACTACTTAAGGTCTGTTACATCTGCACCCGGCATACCGGGGATTTAATGTTTTGTTTGAGACAAGTTCAGGCCTCGGAAGAAGGACCTCGGCGCAGGAACCTCGGGCGCACAACCTCGGGCGCAGGAACAACCTCGGTGTTGGAGTGGATGCCGGGGTGTCCGTCACGTCGGGGAAATCACCTCGGTGGCTACGGCTTTGCCGGACTTGCCCTTGGAGTTCGGAGGTTCGTCGAAGCTGAAGTCATCATCAGAGCCTTCAGCCACCTCGGTTGTTTTGCCGGCCTTGCCCTTGGAACTCTCAGGCTCGTCAAAGTCAATTTCCTCGCCTCAGAACTTTCTTCACCGGACTCTGCTTCCTCGTCCGAGCTCTCTTCGTCCTCTGAGTAAAGGCGCCCTTCATTGAAGATCCGGGTGTTTGCATAACTAGCAAAGAGGTCGGCTGCTGCTTGGCGTTTCGCAATGCCATCAGGGGTGGAGTTCCAAGGAGAGCCCTTGCGCAGGAGGTAACAGTGTGGATCTCAATCTCTTCATACCAGGACAGCACGAACACCAGGGCCTTGTCCGCTCCAGCCCGAGCTGATGAGCATCTCCACTCCCGAAGTCTAGCCTCGGCTCCTTTCAGCTTGTGGCGAGCTCGTCGATGCAAGTGGGAGCTTAACCTTGGGCCAGAGGGCACGGTGGACCTCGATGGCAGCATCAACCAGCTTGGTTCCAATGGCTCTGAGCGGCCTGATCCGAGCATTAAGGGCGACAAGGTGGTCCTGGATATCCCAGCTGTCGCTGAGGGTTTCTGTCTCAGCCCTCTTTGCCCGAGCTGCTTGAACTTCGCGGATAGCCTTGTCCTTGGAGTGCTCGAAGTTCTCTGAAGAGGACAAAAAGGCTGTCGCTGAAATAAGGCATACGGTGGCACGGGGTCTAGGTCGGCAGAAAATAAGGAAAAGGGGAAAAGAAACTTACTGTCCATTTGGTCATTAATCCGAGTAAGCTCGGACAACAGCTTTTGAGATAGCTCGGAGGGCGGTAAGTTCGGCTTCGGCCGAGGTGGCGCGGCTCTCCAGGGTCTTGGCAAGCTCTTGCTGCTGTTCGGCGGCCTGGTCCTTGACCTTCATAGCGTCCTCCACAGTGTTTGGCTTCATTAGCCCGGTTCAGCTCTTGTTGCAGCCGAGCTATTTCATCCTCGGCTGTCTTCAACTTGGAGGCGTATCTTGTCGCTCTGCTCCTTGGCGGATAGAAGAGTCCGGTGAGACTTCTTCAGTCTGTTGTGATCCAGCAGGAGGTTCTTGAAGACCTTTGTCCGAGCATTGTTGCATTCCTGAAAAATAGAGAGATCAGTTCGAAAATCCGAGGTTTTTAGCACCCGAGGCCCAGGCCCGGGGACTTGGCATTGGCCTCGGGGACTCAGCGTGGAGAAATGACAAGTTTTTGAGATTCAAGCCGAGCAATTTTAACTCGGTGGAGTGTCAATTGCTCAACCCGAATCTCGGGGACTGGGAATAGTGTATGTTTGTCATTTGATATCAAAGGAAGAAAGAGAGTTGTAAAGAAACTTACCGAGGCCTTCTTGCTGCAATCAAGGACTGCAGTCTGCATGGTGTAAATGGACTGGAGCACGGCGCTGGGTCCAACGGGATGCTCAGAGCCCGGGTTAGAGGAGACCTCGGCAGTGTCAGCCGAGTTCCAGTCTATGTCATAATGCTTCTCCGAGCCTAAGCTGTTCCCGCTCTGGGTCCGGAGTTGCCCGACCTCCCAGCTGCTGATGTCCGGCTGAGTGGTAGCAGCAAAAAGAGCTCGGGAGGTGGCGACCTGAGAGCTCGAGGGCGCGGTCTTGGTCAAGGTGGACCTCGGCGCAGAAGGAACATGCGGCACCAGTTGGGTGCTCGCAGCCTTGGGCCCGTGGCGGTGGCGGCATCGGAGTTTGTTGTGGCTGTTTGGGGGGCTCAACGTGAGCTGAATCTTTCTGCTGCTGCTGGAGCTTTTGCTTCTGCTGTTGTTGTTGTTGTTTCTTCTTTTGCTGCTGTTGCTGCTGGTTGCGCGCAGCCTGAGACTTGGGGGAGAGCCGAGGCTCCTGCACGGCTTAACCGGAGTCTTGGCGCGATCTGTCTCCGCATCCTTCTGAGGAGGTGGAGGAGTCTGATCTCGGCGGGGAGCAGAGCTCGATGTGGAAGTTCGGCGGAGGAGACGCGCACCGGGGAGGAGATGGTCTTCTCCGGGCTGGTAAGGTCAATGGACGTTCTGGAGGAGAGGCTCTGGCGGGGCTTCCGAGGTTAACCTCAACCTCGGGGTCTGAGCTTCAACCACTGGAGGCAGTGGTGAGTGTATGAGCTGTGGCTCTGCTTGATCTGCCGAGCCGGGCTAGACGAAAAGAGAAAGATTAAGTTAGAGTGTAAAAAACTTAACCTCGGAGCAGCGTGAGAGTAAGGAGGAGCAAAGGTGACTTACGCATCTTCCTCCACGGGGCCTCGTTTCTTGCGCGCCGAGGTTTTCTTGGCACGCTTGGCTTTGGGCGCCGCAGTATCCGAGGTCTTGGAAGCCTCGGCATCCGAGGTACCAGGTCCTGAGCGCTTCCGGGAAGCTGCAGACGCTGGATGAAAGTTCTTATATGTTGGAGGAGCATATGAAATGGGAATAATGTTGACAGGTTCCAGAATTTGGCAATCGTCATCGTCATCATCGTCGTCAGACCAGTCTCTGATGGAAGTGGGAACTTGTTTCTTACCCGGGTTGGAGGAGCCAGTCTTTGGGGCGGACCTCGGAACGGCCTTAGGGATCGGAAGGTGATCCTCATTGTCCGGGTCTTCAGTCTCTGAACCTTCCAGGGCGAGGCGGGCAGGAGCCCAGTTCGACGGCTCCGGGCCGTCCTCGATCAGCTGCCGGGCGAACCGCTGCAGGAGTGGCAAAAAAGAATTGAGTTAAGAAGCAACCGAGGTGTGCAAGACCGGAGCGTAAGCTCGGAAATTTAGTAAGTACTCACTTGCTCCGGAAGATTTTCTCTGTTGTGAGGCTCCACGCCCCATGTCCACTCCTCGTCCATCTCAGTCTGGGCAACGGCTTTGACCCGGCGCCAAACTGAGGCCTTGGAGAGCGCCTTGCTGCTGATCCGAGTAGGATCGAGTAGACCTTCCATATGGCAGATCTTATGGGCTCGTTGTTGGAGGGGGCTGACTCTTCGATCCACAAAAGTCCGGAGGATGTCATCGGAACCCCACCCTCTTTTCTTGAGATCCAGCATGTATTCATGGATCTCTTGAACCTCGGCGTAGGCGTCCTCCGGGTTGAAATCCCAATTGAGTTGTGCAGTGGGAGGGCCGAGCTGGAAGTCCGGAGGTTGATGAGGTCGGCAGTACCGGGGTTCCTCACATAGAAAAAGGATCGATTCCACTTCTTGCAGCTCTCCAGGCCTTTGATCCGTGGGAACTCGGAGCCCAGCCGGGGTGAGATAGCGGCCGCACCACAGGCAGTCATATCCTTGTTCACAACCTCCTTGTTGGGGATGCTCTGTTTCTTCAGCTGGAAGTACTTGGCCCAGCCCTCAACGCTCGGCCAGAGGCCGAGATATCCTTCAGAGAAAGCTGCGTAGCACGACAGCTGTAGTATGGAGTTAGCTGGGAGGTGGTGCGGCTGCAAGCCGAAGAACTTCAGAAATTCTCGAAAGAACTTGCTGGCCGGAAGTCCGAATCCGCGCTCGAAGTGAGAGACAAACACCACTTTCTCGCCGGGGTTGGCGATCGGTTCGCCGTCCCCAGTGTGAAGCCGATACAGCAGTTCGGCTGGGATTCGATGAGTTTCTTTGAGCCATTTGATATCGTCATCGGTGACGTCCGAGCCATCCCATCCACCTCTCTCGCTGGCGGAAACCTCGGCGCGGTTTGACTTAGCAATTGCCGACATGTTGGCACTTTCCTGCAGAAAAGGGAGGTTCAACCGGGGTAAGTACCTCGGACAGTTCAAGGTTCAGCCGGAGTAGATACCTCGGATCATTCAAGGCAGCCGAGCTAAAGGATTTAGGCGGGAAACATGTTTCTACCATGGCGGGATACTAGCAAAGATCTACCGGTGAGCTAAAAAGGAAGATAAATTCGAGTTCATCAAGGGGCAAACCTAAAAGGACAATGCTACGGGTGTGCCCGATACAAGTCTAGACAAGATCTAAGTATGGCAAAAAGAATGCAAAGATAGAGCATCGGGTTTCCTTAGGCTCATCGGATTCATCCAATCCTCGAGTTCATCGGAGGATGAACCTGTTCATGTTCATGGCAATGGAGGGGAGAAGAGGAACTCACCGGCGAGGTACTCGAAGATCGGGGAAGGATCGACGGCGGAGTGGCGGCGCAAGGCGCGGGCGCGTTTCTGGCGAGGTTCTTCGAGACGGCGAGGTCTCCGTGGCGAGTGCTCGACGGCGGCGATGGAGGCAGAGGCACGGTGCAGTGGGCGCGGAGCAATGGGCGAGTGGGGAAGAAGAAGACGATGAAGTTACCCCTGGGCCCCTATTTATGGGCAGCGTGCGGTAACGGCGCGCGTTAACTGCGCACTACCGCGCGGTTATCGGGAAGGCGCGGGATCGTGTGCGGGTGTGCGCACGGTTGCGCGGTTGGTGGCCGCACGATCGGCCACATCGTGGGCCGCAGAGTGGCAACCGCCAGCGCCGGATTTCCTGTACTGGTCAGCGCGAGAATCGAGGGGTCGGGGGTGGTCAAGTTGGTCAAGTACTTGAGTGCGCAGGTGCGCTGTTCGGTGGGTCCGGCTGACGAGGGCGGCGTGTGGTCAGGATCTGTCTTTCAGAGGTCCGGATTTCGAAGCCCGGGCAGAGATTCTTCGCCACGTGCCTCGGAAGGTCTTGAGGCGAGATTGTGCTGAGTCAGGTAGCTCGGAGAGTTCAGGTTGCATGTCTACCTCGGATTAGGTGGTGGTATGTGGGAAGTACCTCGGCGGAACTATGTTTGAGGTCGGTTCTAGAGATGGTGCCTTGCTTATTTTGAACCTGCTACGACCCTCCGTCCGAGGTCGTAGGACCGCACCAGCTTCGGGGACTAATGTCGGGGGAGTACCCCGGGTAGGGTCAAGGCTTGGCTTAAGTGGAGTTCGAAGGTGTGCCGAGGTACGGAAAGGGCCGACCTGTTTGGGCCTGGGAATGTCCGAGCTTCATCTTGACCTGGAGAATAAAGGCCAACCTATCTTGGACCAGAGGGGTCCGAGGTCTCCCATTGGCATGGGCCGAGGTTCAGGATCCGAGCTATGATCAGCCGAGCTAACCACCTCGGTGCTATGGTTTGGGTTGTGAGTGCAGGAGGAGTTATGGGAAGGAGGTGAAGTCCGACCTGGTAAAAGATCTTGTGCACAGGAGCCGGGCTAACCACGGCAGGAGGCCATAGCTCGGGCAGGAGTCAATGCTCCAGTCACTTCCCGCCTGACACGGGAGCGTCTGTCACGGAGCGTGGCAGAGGCGTGCCCCGGGTTCAGCGGGGCTGCACGTCTCTGACCGCTGACCCCGGGAGATCCAGGGTCAGGGCTACGGAGTAGCTCGGCGCGGCTACGTCCTGTCTCAGTCAGAGGGGACATCCTAGCTCCACTGTGGTGATGCAGGGGATGGACAAGTCATGTCTTGTCCCTGACAGGAGTACAATGATGATCAAAGCAGAGGCATGGCTACAGTGCTCGGCGAGGGGCATTACAGTAACCCGGCTGGCCTATATAGGGGGCTTCTACCCCTCCTGTGCACAAGGACGGGGAGAAAAAGGGAGGACGAGGGACGAAAGAAAGAGAGGGAAGAGACCCCGGCACCCTAGCTCATTCTCCTTGTAACTTCATCTCCCACCTCAGGCTCTCACCATTGTAACATCGCACAGCTCGAGGAGCAGCTTGTACTTGTCACCTTGAGCTATACACCGACTAGGATAGTGCTGCAGTAGGGGTGTTACCTCCGCAAGAGGGCCCCGAAGCAGGGTACATCGTGGTGTGCTTCGTGTTCTTGGTTGATTGGTTTTCAGTTTGTGTTCTTGCGGTTTTTGGTGTGTTCTTGTTTGTGCACTTCGAGAGTGCATAAACCCTCCCCGGATTCCCCCAACGACCATTCGGCCCCATCTTAGCCATACCCATGGCATCTGTCGTGATCCCACCACGACAGTCGGCGGTGGAAATCAGACGCGACGGCGGCTCTAATCAGTCTCGTTAGATTCTTCCTGCCCAATTTGGCCGATTTCATCTTCGATTTCAGCCTCCTTCCTCTCTGATTTTGCAATCCTTCCATTCCATTCCCCTTTTCGTTCTTCAACCGAACACAGGAGAGAATGATTCCATTCCAAAAAAATTTGTCGGAACCGAACAGGAGGATGGAACCGTTTCATTCCAGTGGAGCCATTCCATTCCACACAATCCAAAAAACGCCCTTAGTACGACCTAACCCGACACCCTTATGAGGACTTGAGGAGGTACCGGTGAGTCGGTGACCATATATGCGTGTCAAGCTGTTGGTGCAGCTGCGCTTTCTCGCCCTGGCCTGGACCATCCATCCATGGAATGGAACCCTGATGAGTTGAGTGACAACTACCGGGATTAAGACCAGGGTCCCTACCGCCCACCGTCCAAATACCCCTATCCAATCACAACCGGTCCGCTTTCACCCCGCACTTTTTTAAGATGCGATCGCCGTTGTTTTCTCCGGCTTGTTGTCGGGACCGGAGTAAGAGACACCGTACAGATATACTGATACGAGAGAGGCGTACTTTGTGCTCTCTGTCCTCCTCTCATCCCTTTGTTCATGCGTAGCTACTCTCCAAACTATTCCTTTTTTTTCTGCGTCACATCTTGCTGCTTTCTGTGGACTTTAGCTGCCTTTCAGCTTGGAACCAGCATGGGAGCAATTTAGGATGGAACAGTTCCGGCCTTGCACTACGAACTAGAATTTCTCTCCGGTGAGAATTTCTTCTATACTTATACTAGGAACGTGTGAGGCGGGTTGGTTCAGATGAGACCGGAATCAGAGCTGGCATGCATCGCTCGTGTGCGTGATTGCAGTGAAGCAGAAAGCACAATGAGAAAGGGGTGGAGAGGACGACCGCTCGGGTGGCTCACTGGCCAGACCGAGTCCCAGCCGATCAATGGTTCCCTCGAGCAGTGGTGTATTTGTGCTCAGATCGGTCAGAGTTGGTGGAGATGCCACATTCGAGGTCAAATGGATGGTAGAGGAGGCGGTGAGGCGATCACACGAGGAGAGGCGGGAGGGTGACATGGAGCTTCCAATTGATAGTTGGCGCGCGCGTTAGCGTTTCTGTTTCACAATGGCAACCAAAGTGATGTATATTTGATGATGTTTCTTTTGAACTGTTTGAAATTCTAGCAAAAATTACATCAAGAGCAGTTGTTGTAGTAAGATGTTGATCTCAGATGGCTTAAAACTATGTTATGGCCTAAAACCGGAAACTATTGAAAATAGTCTAATAGAGGTACGGTCTATAGATTCATGTGTGGTATATAGAAAAACCAGCCCTAACGTTTGTGTGCAGTTCGTATTATTCCAATATTTTACATCTTTGTCATGTGGCTCAGAAGATCGAGCGAAGGATAAGATTTCCCGTCCGCAGATCAAGCCAAAAGTTTTGCCTGCCCGGGAGGGGTGCGGCAGTGGCGACGCGTTCTCCCTCACATAGGTGACGGTAGTGGTTTGGTTCCTCAGTGATCTGGTTGTAATATTCTAATTTTGTAGTGCTCTGTACTAACTGTTTTAGATAATAGATTTGAGGTCTTTTCCGCAAAAAAGGGTAAACATATGAGCAATGTGACGGTAGTGGTTTGGTTCCTCAGTGATCTGGTTGTAATATTCTAATTTTTGGAGTGCTCTGTACTAACTGTTTTAGATAATAGATTTGAGGTCTTTTTCCGCAAAAAGGGTAAACATATGAGCAATCAGGGTGCTCTATTCAAGGGAGTTTAGATATTGGAGGATGTCACAATAAATAGCTGCCTCAGGAGAACACATAGAATGAACAGCTATTAATTGCAGGAGTAACATAACTCTGGCTTCATTGGAGCATTTCTTATTAATCAGATAACTTCACACCTGGATCAAGTGTAGAGATTTCAGGAGAGAATCGTGGAGGAACTCGGCCAGATATCAGGACATTGAAAGTATTTAAGTGAGTGCTTCTCCTCCCAGGGTTTGGTCGTGCCGTGAATGATGAGCCGCGCTCCAGTTTTTGCTCCGCTGGAAGGCGCTCACTGATCATTGCTTGAGGAGCATGACCACCTCCAATAAGAAGAAAAGGGTAGCTGATTTGAGCCAGGAGGGAATGGTGATGCAGCATTCAGTTCATGTAATCCAGCAGAAGAAAAAAAATCAATCGGAATTACTGATCTGGCTCCTGCCACGGCACAAATTGGGAGCGGTCGAGCGGATGTTCTGTTTCCTCCGCGATACCGTACCGAAATCCCGGCAGCCAGGCCAGCTCGCAGCCAGGAGAAGGCTGAAAGTGTTGTTGTGATCCGCGTGTTGCCTTTCAAGGGGACGGAAATGAGCCGTTCGTTTCAAGAGCTTTTCCGGGAGGAAACACAACACGCGTCCGGACGTTACAACTATCAAGCAGATTGTTGCAACAGCTTGCGCACACATACATTGCTTGCTTCAGCTAACAGCAAACCCGCACGCCATCTCTCGCATTAAAACAAACTCTAGTATATGAATGTATGATACATTGTCGTTTTTGAAAAAAAAAATGAATGCATGATACATGTCCAGACAGTTTGTTAGCGCCCCTAGATCACAAAGCAGATAACAGTACCACACTCTTGAACAATTCATTTTACAAAACAAAAACTAAAATATTGCTATCATACAGACAGTGCAGAGAATGTCTTTGCCTCCCTAATTTCAGTGCTCCCGACTTCTTAAATATTCATAAGGAATATTTGCAGGTTTCACCAAAATTTTGAGGAAAAGTTCAATACATAGGATGAAAAAGTGCAACGAAAAAAATATTTTTATTATGGGTCACACAAAAATGATAATCTGATAAAGTTTTGAGATTTGTAAATATGCATACCTGGATCCACACTTCTGTACTTTTGTTGCATCTCAGAATACAACTTTTCTAAAGTTTATATGATATAGAACAATGAGACCGAAGGGGGTACTCCACCCGGCTTTGTCATTAAGGTAGAAGTGAGGATACGAACCTGGGACCTGGCCCTTAGAGCATCTCCAACCGGAGGCCCCAAACCCACCCCAAAGGTCTGGGCGGACAGCCCGGACGCGTTTTGGCCCAAAAACCGCGACCCAATGACGGCCCCTATAGCCAGCCCAAACGACCGGGCGGTCCGGCACACCCCAAACCCAGCCCATATCTGGGGCGGATTTGGGGCGGCCCGGACGCGCCCGGACGCCTCCGCCCCATAGTCGCTGACAGGTCGGGCCTACACGTCGGAAAGAAGACTGACCGGCGAGGTGCTCTGACCGGCGGCGTCCACGCGTCCACTGGCTCGTCGGCGCAATAAAACCCCACCTCCTCACTCTCTCCGCCTCGATTCAACTCCAATCCCCACTCGAATCGACAATGTCGGAGAGCTCCGGGAGCTTCGACTGGAAGGAGATGGCGGCGGACCGCACGAGGTCGTCGACGACGACGAGCTTGCCTTGCGCCTCAGCATCCTCCGCTCGCTGGAGGACGTTCGAGGCCCGTCGCCGCCCGCAGCAAGTGGCCAGTGCAGCCGCTGGTCATCTCCGGCGGCCAGAAGATCTGCGCCGAGCCCCCGCCGCGTGTCATCTCTGACGGCCGACAGATCTGCGCCAGGCCCCAGCCGCCGCACGAGGGTTTTCTCCTCCGCCCCACAGCGCCGGGCCCCGCCGATCCAGGCACCGCCTGGGTGGAGAATGGTACCGGATGGGGCTGGATGGAAGCTTGTGGAGGCTCCATCACCTCCGCCGCAGCGGGCGCCGGAGACGATTGGCCGCGCGTTCCGCGAGGCCAGGCGGGCCGGCAGCACCGTCAGGGAGGCGTCGACCTTTGTTGGGGCCGACGCGGACATCCCACTGGATGTGCTCAAGGTCTCCCTCACCTCCGCCGAGACGGACATCCGTCGCCGCCGTCGCAAGAACCAAGAATCTCTGGAGGCCGGCATCGAGCTGTCGAAGAAGGAGGCGGCGGCGGCCAATGCGAGCCGCCACGCGCAGGAGCAAGCCCGTGCCGTGCAGATCCTCGCCGGAAAGGTCGACGACAACGACGACGAGGAGGAGGATCCGTACTTCGCCTTCAGCAAGCGCTTCAAGGACGACGCCGCCGGCGGCTCCGGCAAGGGCAAGTCTCCGATGTGAGATTTGTCTATGTTTTATATATTTACTTTTGTAACATCTATGTCTGTATGAACTTCTATCCGACGAATCGATGAATCCGATGTTCTATCTATATGCATTGATCTACGTTGCATGCTTGTGCATGGTTTTGGGGGTTTCGTTTGAGGTCCACGGCTGGAGTGGCACTCTTTTGGGGGTGACCGGTGCCTGTCCGCGCACACGCCCGGGCGTGGTTTGGGGGCCAATTTTGGCAACTGTGGTTGGAGATGCTCTTATGCGCTTATGCACCACTAGTCCACGGAAGAGTTCTGATTTATATGATACACAACTGGCTACATCCGTATTTTTTATTTTCTTTTGAAACTCGTAAATACGATTATTTGAATTTAAAAATAAATTTCAGGAGAAAAAACTCCACTCGTGGACAATGTATGTGCGCTACCTAGTTTTAAAAAAAATCTGTACTTTACACCTAGTTCTATGGGTGAGAATCGTGATTTCCTTGTTCTATCGGATTTCCACGGGCTCATACTGAGCTCTAGGCGAGCCCTTGTTCTATGTTCCACGGGCTCACATGTCAGTTTGAAAGAAATCAGAATGTACTCCACTAATTAAACTGTCTACTTGGCCACACGGAAGCGCGTAATTGGTACTACTACTCCTACCGGTACTAGACTAGATTAAAACTAGTCATAATGGAGAGTATCATAGATTTGTATTATGTATATGATACTTTATGATACTACTCTTATATGACATAATATCATATAGTAGTATCATAGCCACACTTTATTTATTGATTTGTAGAATCTCAATACAAATATGTGTACAAGATTTACTTACTATTAAAGTTTCTTGTTTTACGTGTCATGATACCGTAACATAGGTAGATACTATTATCATCTCTTTTCCTCATTAATTGTGGTGCCACATCAGATTTTTGCCAACATGACATGCATGATACTCCCTCCGTTCCAATTTAATTGACTTGGATATGTTCAAATATGGATGTATCTAGACACCAAATAAGTTTAGATATATCCGTATTTAAACAAAACCAAATCAATTAATTTGAAACGGAGGGAGTACTAGCTATGATACCTCCACTATAGCTAGTCTAACAACACATTGACGCTCACCTAGTCCAACACATTTACACTATAGACCGGCTAAACAATCAAAGCTAATCGAACGATCAATCATTCATTCCGTCATTCCCAGCTTTCTTCCAACCGAATCGTTTCGATTTCGTGCCACATTATATAACCGGACAAACAACTTAAGCCCGTAATACTCCAGTACTCGAGCTTAACCTCGCCTCACCAGGTATATAAGCAGCGAAAGCAGACGGAGGAGACAGCAGCAGAGATTAGCGCGAGAGGTCCAAAAAGCTCGACACGAACCAAACCATTCATCCGCTGCTGCCGCTTTGGCCTTTCTGCTCTTTTGGCCATCGCATCTCTGCTCCACCGTGCGCGCGAGGGATCAGCAGCGGCGGCGCTGGGACGGAATGGACGACGACGTGCAGGCAAGGAGCGCTGGTGGCACGGGCCCTCCTAGCACATCCTACTCCACCGACGAGGACGGCGGCGCGGGCGGCGCCAAGGTCTGGGTCCTCGTCCTCCTCTTCTCCCTCATCGTGCTGCTCCTCCTCCCCTCCGCGGTGCGGCGAGGCGGGAGTGGGACGGGTGGCGGGTTCCAGCGTGGAGGGATCACGCTCAAGAGCGGCTGGGACGTCGTCAACCTCTGCCTCGTGCTCTTCGCCATCCTCTGCGGTCTTCTCGGCCGCGGCGGCGGCGATGGCGACGGTGAGTCACCCAGCGCGGCCGCTGCTACGGCCGTGGCGGCGAAGAGCCACCGGGAGGTGTCTCCGGCGGTGGCGGCCGATGCGACCACCGAGGCCGGCACCGAGGCGTCTACCGAGGAGGTGTGGGCGAGCTTCAACAACACCTACTCCAACCACACGACGGGGATCCGGCGGATGAAGAGCAGCAGCTCGTACCCGGAGCTGAGGCTCCGAAGCGACGGCGTGTGGGCCCTCGAGTCGCCGGAGCTGGCCTGGCGCTCCTACGACGACGCCCAGATGTACCGGACACGGCCCGAGCGGACCCGGGACGCGGATCGCCCGGCGCTGAGGAGGACGGCGTCGGACGTGAACGCGATCCCGGTGGACAAGTACGAGGTGCGCGCCCCTCAAGATGGGACGAGGCGGAGGCGGAGCGCAGAGAGGGAGAGGCTCCCCAAGATGGCTGAGGTGGAGGAGGAGCAGGAGAGGATTCATCTGCATCCCACGCCGGAGACTCTTCCGGCTAGGCCGGCGAGGAGCAGGACGTGGAGCCCGGAGGAGCTGCTGGGCGCTGTTCCTCAGGACGCGAGGAGGCGGAGACGGAGCACGGAGAGGCTCCCTAAGATGGCTGAGGTGCAGGAGGAGGGGAGGATGCATCCGGTGGCGGAGACTCTTGCGGCGGCGAGGCCGGCGAGGAGCAGGACGTGGAGCCCGGAGGAGCTTAACGCTACGCTATCGGAGGCGGCGTCCGCAGCACCACTGCCGCCGGCGACTACGCGGCCTAGGCGTCGCAGGCACAGCGTGGAGAACCTACCGACAATGAAGGAAGTGGAGAAAGAGATTATCGTCGAAGGGATCGATAATAACCCGCTCCCTTCGTCAACTGCCATGTTTCCACCGAGCACACCACCGCCACCGCCGCCTCCTCCGCCGCCACCGGGAGCAATGTCGTCTAGGAGCAAGAAGAAGAGGAGCGGGAGCGTGGGCGGGGCGAAGGAACTGGCCTCCGCCATTGCTCTGTTCTACCAGAAGAAGCGCAAGAGCATTATCATGAAGAGGGAGAGGCACCACCACAGCCACCACCACCACCACCACCACCACCACCATCTCTCTGACGACCACTATTCGTCGCCTTCGTCTGAAGCATCGGCGAGCCCCGAAGCCGCCAGCCGCAGCAATCCCCCGCCACCTCCACCTCCACCACCCCCTCCCCCTCCGCCGCCGTCATCCATCTTCTCCAACCTCTTCAAGAAAGGAGGCAGCAAGAGCCGCCGCATCCACTCCTTCGCGCCGCCGAAACCGCCTCCCCCGCCTCCACCAACGCGCCGATCCAGGAAACCACCACAGCCACCGTCTCGCCGGCTCATCCTCCGTTACCGCCTGCTCCAGTGAGGACACGGCCGCCGCGCGCGCACGCGCACGCGTACGCGCACCCGCAGCAGCCACCACGCGCGCAGGGGTACCCGCAGCAGCAGCCGCCAGTGTACCCCGGGCGCGGCGTCGTCTACTACACCTACCCGCTCCCGCCGCCATCGCCCCCAATGCCGCCACCGCCTCCTCCGCCGCCGATGATGTCGGAGGGCGAGGAGGAGGCTCCGTCGGTCACGGCGTCGCCGGCGCCTTCGTACTGCGCGAGCCCTGACGTTAACACCAAGGCGGACAACTTCATCGAACGCTTCCGCGCCGGGCTGAAGCTGGAGAAGATCAACTCGTACCGGGAGAAGTTGCAGATCCAAGAAGGCGTGACCGTGACCGTGGCGGAGGAGGACGGGGAATTCATGGTTATCGGGTCGCTCTTCGAAGACGATGACGATATGTCGATGCCGGAGACGCCGGCAACCGCCACCGCGGCTGCTGTCGCCGTCGGCTACTAATTTTACTTCTGACTTCCGAAAGTGTTGCATTGACGCTTGAAAAAAAGGAAGATACAAAATTTAAAAACCAAAAAGCCAAAAAAAACTTTGTTTCTTGGATTATTTGCCGTGTTTCCCATGAGATTAACTCTTGTTTTTTTTGGGTAGCTAGGAGAATTAATAGTGAGATCAGGCAATTGATTGCTGATGGAGAGGATCAATGCAAGGTTTGATACTACTATTAGTACATTATTAGTGAGTGAGTGAGAGAAACATTACTCTAATTGAACAGAGTGATACAGAGAGTGCTTGATGTGCATGTTTTAAAATGGCCAGCAAGCTCAACCCAGATGTGATGTGAATTCCATGTGTCTATATACCAGAAAGTAATTGAGCTTTACATTTTGCTTTAAATTTTTATCATCATCAAGTTGTACCGTACAACAATACTACACCTTGTGTCCTTGTGTACGGTATTGTGGATTATTCCCTGTTGCAGGTGCTACAAGTCTACTACGTTCGTACTCCTACGTAATGTACGTTGTTCTAGTGTTGCATGAGCTGTCGAGCTTAATTAATGGCTTTGGTGTTCGGATTGTTGCGGTTTAGGCGTATAATTTGGCATGATTGTGGCCGGTTGTGGTTATCATATGTTGGGCCTCGTGTGGTTGGGCAACATCCATCGAGTAGACAACGAAATGCCGCAGGCGTCACCAGCTTCAGAATAGAAAAAACATGAAAATGCTGGACTTGCGAGACGACTGTCAGGAGTTTTTAATTTTAAGCTAAGCGCATATGAGCGCGGCGGCTACCATTCTGACTCCTGTCTTCTCCCTTTCGTTTGTTAACATGGAGATGTCCTTCCGTAGACCCACTCCGAAAACACCTTCTCATCCATAATTCATTCAAAACTCGGGAGTGAGTGCCTTTCAAATTGAACAACTGTGTAGCTTTCGTGCACATTGATCTACTTGCATCGTGCTGGTGGACATGGTTCGGTATATTGTATAATCGTGATTAAAATAGCAGTAATGGATTCCTAGATGACACCCTCATTCTATCCACCTATATGGCTTCGTCTCTCCATTTTTTTTCAATTCATTAAGTGAGTGCATCGCTCTTTCATGTCCTAATCTTGGAGATGAGGCACGACAATTGACGTCCTGATTATTCCTCTACCGGGTTTAAAATTTCTGCTTTGTTCAGCTACTACATAATTTTGTTTTCGGAAAGGAGGGTGTCCCCCGGCCTCTACACCGATAGGTGCATACAAATTAAGTCCAAATCCCTACAACATAAATATGCTCTAAAAGGGTAATTGGAAAGCCAAAGCCAATACAATGAGGGTGTTTGGTTAGGTTTTTTAGTTGGCTTTTGGCTTTGGCTTATAAGCCGAAAAAGCACCTAAATATGTGCTTTTGGCTTTTAACTTATGTTGCACTATGGTATAAGCCAAAAGCACCTTTTTAAACCAAAGACAAAAGCCAAGACAAAATCTTAATAAAAAAACCCCAAATATTGTATCATTTGTTTAATACTCCCTCTGGTCCGAGATGATTGACATGAAAAGTGAGCTACGACAGTAAAAACTTGAATAGGCCTGGCGACGTTAAATTTGGATCGAAGGGAGTAGGTATTAATCTTTGAGTGTTTTGTACTCAAGCGAAGGTATTTAATTTTCATAACTGAAATAATTTCAATTCCAGTACATAACAAAAATTATATTACGCTCATGTCTACATTCTTGACATAATTTCACCTAATCGCTGGCATTCGCGGCTACCCAAAATTTCGGCTCCATCTTGATTTTGCGAGTAACATTAAAGGTACTGATTGTTTTTTGTGGAAGAAACGTGGATATTTTGGACCTATGCGTACTACACGAGATCGCTGGTCATTCATAGGTTAATGGTGAAGCTTAAAAAGTTGTGGGCGTCATTGTTATACTATTAGCTAAAACTAGCTAAATGCCCGTACGTTGCTACGGAGCAACCCAAAAAATACTTTAGCTCATTGCTCATAATATTGTTATATGACAAAGTTCAGGGACGGTGGTATCTTTACTCATAAGATAAACCTAAATATATAGACTCGATCGGCTCTTGAAGCGGAAGTCTATAATTCCCCTTGAATGTGATGTAGTATATTGTGTAGTTTACTTCTATGCTTGACATAGATGTGAAACTGCTAAGATAATTTACAAACGTCATAAAATACTAAATATTACTATAGATAGAAATAAGGTGTCTTTTATACTTGAGAACATGTCAAATAAAAGAGAGGTCATCAAACTATTCTAAGTTTCTTCCAATAAAAGCAGATACAATAACATTGCACGATTCATGGTTCAAAGAAGTTACAATAAATCTCAATCTGCTGATAAAATACACCTCTGTATCAACTACACACCACTACCTAAAAATCATGTTGCATGATACATAGGTCTCGGCGGTAGTAGCAACAACAACAAAATAACATTTTTTGGGCATCGATCTTAATAGTAGAGCTGTCGTAACTATCTGTACACTGAAGTACATATGTGAACACTCAGCTCGCATCTCAATTCTCATATCAGGAAACTAATAAAAGGAAAAATAGCAGAGCTGCTCGGCTTGTTGCCTCACAAAAATCAACTTTTTCGAGAATCTAAGTTTGCATAAGTGCACATCCTGAAAGCAGAGGTTAAACACTACGTGACATTGAAACTTTGAACTTGTCTGATTTTCCCATGTATCCATGGCAACAAATAGCACAGATCAGAAAATTTATAGGGAGCGCCTCAGCTGGTCGGGACAGAGGGGAGGTGACGACTTGCTCTGGCTAGAGGTCGCCAGGGAGTGGTGGAGGGCTGGAGGCTATACCCAAGGCGGGTTGAGCTGATTGAAGGCGGAGCAGGTGGGGTGGCCATAGCAATGCTGAAATGATAAGTCCCCTGCAAGATCCCCCTGCTCAAGAAAATTCAGAGAAAGCACAACATTAAATCATTCAATTCGAGTATGGCTCTTGACAGCTTAATTTTTCTGTAAGAAATCATTCAATATATATAAGCGGAACTCAATTCCAGACACTCATACACTGAATATTTACAATCCTAGTTATCACAAACAGTCTACAAAATTATCAGTAGCTTACTCCTTTTAGATATAAGTTAGCCAACACAAAAAACCACATGTCATTTAGTTTTGAATAGTAGAAATCAATGGACATTGAGTCCGCCTTTCCGGTCACAGTCTGACAAGAAGAATATCAGTAGCTTACTCTTTTACATATAAGTTAGCCAACACACTACATGTCTACACCACATGTCATTTAGCTTTTGAGTAGTAGGAATCAATCGACACCGAGTCAGCTGAGTCAGCTTTTACGCTCATAGTCTGACAACCAAACTAAATGTCTCCACTGTACCGATGGAAATGCATGTACCTTAACCTTAACCTTAACAAAGCCTTTTGTCCCAAACAAGTTGGGGTAGGCTAGATATGAAACCCTGTCACGAGGACTTCTCAGGAGGTCACCCATCCTGGTACTACTCTCGCCCAAATGGGTTTCATATCCATGGGACTGGCTAGTTTTTACGTTGGCTCGCCAAGCCTATCACAACACTTAGATATGAAACCTTTCATGAGGACTTTTCAGGAGGTCACCCACCCTAGTACTACTCTCGTGGGTTTCATATCCATGAGACTGGCTAGTTTTTACGTTGGCTCGCCAAGCCTATCACAACCCTCCTCTTTTATCCAGGCTTGGGACCGGCTATGCCTAGAAGACTATTCTTTTCGGGGGCTCAGATATGCCGTATAGCTGAAAGTTGATGGGCATGCACAATTAAGTACTCCCTCCGTTCGGAAAAGGATGTCACAAACTTTTCCGAATGGAGGGAGTAGTTAGGACCCCCATTGTAGATATATACAAAAAATAAGGTTTGAGAATTCTCCTCCAAAAGGTACTAAATCAAGCAAATATTATCAGATGCAATTGATTCCTCGCCTCCAAAAGGCCATGCAGCTCCACTACATCAGTATTAAAACAAACTAAGTTTAACTTGTCCATACCTTTCGATCTAAAAACCATGAGCTTAGGTTGAAACGGACAAAAAACTTCAGCAAGCAGATGCTGCTTTGCTGAACGAGGAGGCTAGGCTGCACCAGGGTCGTCTTTCCCCGTGGCTGCCTGCACCACGTCCTGGACTGCATGCGAACCTGGACTGAAAAACGAAAATTCACATCCATCTGAAGAACCTCTCGTGCAACATCGCAATCCAGAACAGCATCAAGAATCGAGGTACTCCCGTGGTTGCAGGTGAACTCCCAGGTAGGACCCAATGTCTCGCAATCCTTCTGCCAACCATCATGGCAAGAAATCAAGAGGGAGATCGGATCAGGGCTGGCTCGCCGGGGAGTACATGTGTCATTCTTCGGGGAGTCAGGATGAACACAGTGGAGGATGGAGAACGGATGCAACATCCATGGGCGCGAGGAGACCGGCGGCGCTCGCATGGGCACCATCCAGTGGAGGGGGAACCGGAGGCGGGCAGGGCACAACCGACGGCGCATTGATAGGGTAGATCGGCGGCCGCGGGCGGTATGCCGGCGATGGCCAGCAGCCCGATGCCGACCCGGCAGAGTGCGGCACAGAACGTGACCATGGGGAATGGGGCGGGGGTGTAGGCCATCTTATTACCCTGATGGTGCGGCCGGCGCGCTGGGCAGGGAGGCGGCGCCGATGAACTGCGTAGTGCGTAGCGGTGTGGTGGAGAAGGAACCCTAGGCGTGGGTACTGTCTCCTTCGCTGGACGCCAGGAGAAAAACGACGTGCTGGTTGCGAGGCAAGCAGGCTTTGCTGGGCTTGGCCCATATGTCGCGCTCGCGACGCGATCGACCAGACGATGGCAGAAAATGGGAGGACGTACCGACGTACGGACTCCCATAGTAAAGATTTATATAGACCTAACCATTTTTGTATCGCGCCCGTTCTAGGTGCGCTACGTTTAAAATTCATGGGGTCGTCAGATAGAGCTCCATGGTTTGTATGGCATCGTCATGGCGCCACACTGACCATTGCGTCCTACCCTAGTTAGCTATGCAATGTAACCATGGCGCCCTATTTTGCGGAGTTATGTAAAAGGGTAAGATGTGGAAAATATTATCATGTTTGGTCATTTTGCTATGAAGTTTCAAATTTCGGTCAGTTCGCAAGAAAACCACCTCCTTTGACAATTAATAGACAATTCTGACAAATCATTGTTGGTTCCAGATCATGTTACTCATGCCTTTGACTCTTCGCATTAATTCCCTCTAAGCAAACGGGAACGCGAGCAAAGCGACCATATGCATATAGATGAGGCGCCACACTTGACTTCCTGGCTAATTCCCTATTACTCTATTAGGTTTCAATTTCCGTTATTTCAGCTATGCTTACCAGGTGTTTAAAGATTCTAAAGATTATAGTTACTAAAGAAGTTCACACGATGTGCTCAAAACGGTAGCTTACCAGTCTACCATTACCCACGCATGACTGGATTGGATATGTCCCGCGCAGTATGAATAGGTTGAAACTCCCAGAGCACACGATATGGGTAGAATTATGCCATGAGCGTGCACTTAATCCATCCACCACAAACGCTCACTAGACAAACATACGCACGGATTAGTCAAACGTCTGTGGTGGCCTTTGGCAGGCACTCCAAGGCCCTGTTTGTTTCTAGGGTTTATGTGGGGATTGTCGGGGATAATACTCTAATGTATTGGGTGAAACCCCAAACCACAAAACATTGTTTGTTTCTAGTGTATTGGATAGGTTTTATCCCCACCTATCCCCACAAATTCTCAAATTCTAGTTCATTTTTTTCTCAATCCACTAGGGGATTCAATACACTACCCCTGCCTAGTGGGTTTCACCCAATCCACTAGAGGATTATCCCCACCAATCCCCACAAAAACTAGAAACAAACAGGGCCCAACGGGGTTCACAATTTTCGCGCCAGGGCGGGACAGGAGGGGCGGGTGAACGGACTGGCCAGCTGGCCCCACAGTTAGCTAGCTTTTGTTAGACATAATGTACTCGTATGTGTACGGTATGGAGTAGTACTCCAACCGTACATATACATCCATGTATATGCCACGATGTGGGGCTATTCCCAGCTCTATATATAACACGTAACTCGAGCCCCCATCAGGGTATGGATTCCTCCCACGTTTGACATGGTATGAGAGCCGCCTTCTTCCATGACCTTGCCGCCAAAATCGATCTACACCAAAAACCCTAGAAAACCAAAACCTCCCTCCCTCCCATGGCGAGCTCCTCCTCCGCTGCGGTGGCCCTTGCTGCAGCGCTAGGCGCTCCCCCCTCACAAGCTATCACGCGGGACAACTTCCTTGGATGGAAGGCCCTCGTGTTGCCTGCCCTGCGCGGTGCTCGTGTCCTCTCGCTCGTCGAAGGTAAGGAGTCCGCGCCGGCTGAAGAACTGGAGGTCGAGGACGAAAACAAGAAGAAGAAACTCGTCGAGAATCCCGCCTTCACGGCCTGGATCACACGAGACCATCAAGTGTTGCGGTTCCTTTTGAACTCGCTGTCGCCCGACGTGCTCGCTCATGTCACCGACCTCGACACCTCTGTTGAAGTATGGGCTGCCATGACTGCTCTTATCTCCTCCCCCTCGCAGTCCAGGATTCAGAGCCTCCGATCAGCCCTCAATGACACCAAGAAAGGAACTCTCACCGCCGCCAAGTACTTCGCGAAGATGAAGGCCCTCGCGCCCGAACTTGCTGCCGCGGGAAAAACTCTGCATGATGACGAGCTGATCAGCTATTTGCTCCATTGCCTCGATCAGTCATACAACCCCCTTGTCGCTGTTGTCAACGCCAATCCCGGTACCACTCTTGCTGATCCTTTTAGTCAGTTGACTGCATATGATCTGCGCCAGGAACCATCCAATGAGGTGGGGCAGGAGTTCACCTCTTCTGCCAATGTCGCTCGCCGTGGGGACGGGCCGCCGCAGCGCGGCCGAGGAGATGACCGTGGCCGTCCCACTGACTGTGGCCGTGATGATTGCCGCGGCTGGTAGGACGACCATGGCCGCCAGGACAGCCGTGGCCGCAGAGACGACCGTGGCTACCGACAAGATGACCGTGGCCGCGGAGACGACCGTGGCTACCGTCAAGATGACCGTGGTTATCGTGGTGATGACCGCCGTGACCGCTACGAAGATCGTCGTGATGGTGGTCATGATCGCCGCCAGCGGGGTCGTGATGATGGACGTCGCTGGGGACATGGACGGGCGCCCACTCCTTATATGGATGTGACCTATCAAATCTGCAAAATACATGGTCACCCCGCCGATGATTGTTGGTGGAGGTACCAAGATGACAACAATGGTGATGGTGGTGACAAGGGTGCCCACATGGCCTCCTACGATGTGGACGCAAATTGGTACCCAGACAGTGGTGCTACAAACAATATTACCAGCGAGTTGAGCAAGCTTACAACCCATGACAAGTACAATGGGCGTGATTGCATCCAGACGGCCAACAGTAACGATATGCAAATAAATCATATTGGTCATTCAATTTTGTACACTCCCATAGTTCCTTGCATCTTAATGATATCTTACATGTTCCAAGTGCATCTAAAAATCTACTATCTGTTCATAAGCTTACCATTGATAATCATGTATTCCTTGAGTTTCACCCACATTTCTTTTGATTAAGGATCAGGCCACAAGGAGAACTCTGTTTAAGGGACCATGACGTGATGGTCTCTACCCGCTAGTGCCCTTCTCTACCGGGTCTTCCAAGTAAGCCTTCATCACAATAAAGCCATCTTCCTCGACATGGTACTGCCGCTTAGGACATCCTTCTTCGTTTGTGGTTCAGCAAATCCTTAGGAAAAATATGATTTCTCATTCCCCAGAAATAAATCCATACATTTGTGATCCTTGTCAACTAGCTAAGAGTCACCAATTACCATATCCTGTCTCTACTAGTGTTTTCACTGTTCCTTTGGAACAAGTTTTCTCTGATGTATGGGTCCAGCACCTACTTCTATTAGCAAACATTTATATTATGTAAGCTTTATCGACGATTTCAGTAAATTTACATGGATTTACTTGCTCAAAAAGTGTTCTGATGTTTATCAAGTTTTTCTCAATTTTCAACAATTGGTTGAACAAAAATTTGATAGGAAGATCATTACTATGCAAACTGATTAGGCTGGTGAATATGAAAAACTCAATAGTTTCTTCCAAAAAGTTGGCATTACTCATCATGTTTCGTGTCCCCATGCACATCAACAAAATGGTTCTGCCGAACGTAAACATCGTCACATTGTTGAAGTAGGCCTTGCTTTACTAGCTCATGCATTTATGCCTCTAAACTTTTGGGATGAAGCTTTCCTTACAGCTACCTTCCTCATAAATTTGCTTCCTAGCAAAGTCATCAACTTTGAAACACTAGTTGAACGTCTCCTTCGTACAAAACCCAATTATGACTCTCTTAGAATTTTTTGCTGTGCTTGCTAGCCTAATCTTCGCCCCTATAATAACAGAAAACTTGCCTTCCGCTACACACGTTGTGTGTTTCTTGAGTACAGTCTTCGTCACAAAGGGTTAAAATGTTTAGACACTAAAACAGGACGTGTGTATATTTCTAGAGATGTCGTTTTTTATGAACATGTGTTTCCCTTTGGTGATCTACATCCTAATGCTGGTTCTCGCCTTCGCAATGAAATCTTGCTCCTTCCGAATTCCTCTTCCAACACAGATATAATGGGGATGCACATGTTGATGACCATATGATCATACCTATTGTCCCTGTTGTTACTAATCAAGATGAGTATTGATACGCGTAAAGCACACGTTCGTTGGGAGACCCCAAGAGGAAGGTATGATAAAATGTAGCAGCAAGTTTTCCCTCAGTACGAAACCAAGGTTATCAATCGGGTAGGAGTAGAAGCACTTCTGAAGGTTGTCGGTGGAGGAGTGTAGTGCGGCGCAACACCAGGGAAACCAGCACCTGATGTGGAACCTGTCACAACACAATCAAAATACTTTGCCCCAACGATACAGTGAGGTTGTCAATCTCACCGGTCTTGCTGAAAACAAAGGGTTAACCTTATGGTGTGGAAAACAATGTTAATATTGCAGAGAATGTAAAGGAATAATGATTGCAGTAGGTTGTATTTATCAGATGTAAAATAATGGACCGGGGTCCACAGTTCACTAGTGGTGTCTCTCCATAAAAGATAACTAACATGTTGGGTAAACAAATTACAGCTGGGCAATTGACAAAATACTAAGTGCATGACAATGCAATAATATGACATGATGACTACTATGATATTCATGTGGGCATTACAACAAGATACATAGACCGTTATCCAACAAAAACTATGACTAATAATCCACCTCCAGGTAGTCATCCGAGTTCCCCGTTGGTATTAAGTTGCAAGCAACAGATTATTGCAATAAGCAAAGTGTATAATGTAAACAACACATTTATCCTTAGACTAAGCATCATTAGGTTACCCCACGGCGCGACAGAGAAGGGGGCCGTGCCGTGCCCTGGCATGGCATGGCCGGCCCACGGCCCTCCTGCTTCTCCCCTGGACTCCGTGTACGTGGTGGAAAAAAGGGACTTCTGCCTTTGTTTCGTCCAATTCCGAGAATATTTCCAGAACAACTTTTCTGAAATACAAAAACAGCAGAAAACATGAACTGGTACTGTGGCATCTTGTTAATAGGTTAGTCCCAAAAAATGCATAAAAATCATATGAAGTGTATATCATAGTTTTTACATGTTTTAGATGATTTATGGGACTTTCACACAAAGTCCCTATTTTTGGTATTTAATTTCTGGGAGGCAGAAAAACTCTTTTTTCTTGTTTTTAATGTTTCAGGAGCTACAAGGACCCAAATAATAAAAGGAAAATTGCACAGCTGGTTTTTCATCGGAAGAATGGCAGAGGGAAGAAGATCGAAGAGAGGAGAGCCACGAGGCCCAAAATAGGTGGGCCCACGCGGCCAGATTCTTTGGCCGCGTGGGGCCACTAAAATTGGCCTCGGGAACCTCCACGCTAAGGGCTTTTTAGCGATGCCTTCCTCTCGCCCGAAAACTTACGCCCTAATTTTCCAGAGACCATCTGAGGCCGCGGCAACGACGAAACTCCTGATTCCCTCCATGGGGGATCAGATCCTGCTGCTCCGGAGCTCCGGAGAAGGGGGTAATCATCGTCATCGTCATCACCTCTCCTCCTTGGCGTGGGAGGAGGCCTCTACATCATCACCATCCCCAAGACCAGCACCATCTCCATCATCATCTCCGTGATCCAGTCAGTTCCCCTCGTAGTTTGAGAGTTGCTATACCCTAGATACTTGTCTTGTGCTACTATTCTTACTTGTCTTGTGCTACTATTCTTGTTTGTGATTGAGTACTTGTCATTATTTGGAGGTGAAGTTATATTTTCAGATTGTGTTGTACCATTTATGCCACTGAATATTACCATGTTTGCACGTTCTGAGTAGTTCCCATATGTTCCTGAGGGCATAGGATGAATTGGCAATGATTTATATATGACATGTGTTGGTATTTTGTCTAGTGTTTATCTTTTATGTGATTCTATGATGGTGTTGTGCGAACGTCGACTGCACAACACTTCACCTATATGGGCTCATAGGAGAACACCGTAGTGTAATGAATTGAGGGAGACTTGGGAGGACATGTAAACCTGAGACCGAGTCATGAAGTTACATTATGAGGGTATTAGTATCGGGGACCTTAGAGTGTAATGCTATGGTGGGACTTTATGTCTTAATAATTCTTGTGCAGTCATTTACTTGGCCACATGATCCATCATAAGGGGTTTAGTTTATTTATTTAGCTATACCTAATAATGGCTCCGTCCAAAGAAGATTAAAACTTGACAAGATATTCAACGTATTGTTTAATAAATCTCTATGCCTAACAATATCCATGCCGCCCTCGGGAACGTTTTCCACATATAAGTTACACATCACTTGAGCTTGTCTCTTGCCACATAAGAGGATTGGGCTTTCTCTCTTGAGAGCTTTCACTTGCTACTATTTATTTTCAGCATTGCAACTATACAACCAAAAATACCAAAAACACTTGCATCTTTTATTGTTTTATTTATCAATCTTGCTAACCAATACCTTCAGCTCCTCGTGGGTTCGACAACCTTTTCTAATCGAAAGGTACTACAATTGATCTCCTGCACTTGGGAGTCATCAAGATACTTTTCTGGCGCCGTTGCCGGGGAGCGTAGCGCTATTGGTAAGAAGTTTGGTAAGGAAACTTGAAAGCTGAATTTTATTTACTGTTTATCTCATTGTTACTATGGCATTTATGAATCGTGCCTCGCTGCATCTTGCTTTATATGAAAGTGCTTATGCCACCTCCTAAAGTGGTTGAAACTACTGTGTCTGAGGTACCTAAAGTGGGATTTAAAATTCCCATTGGTCATGTTAAAAGAGTTATGAAAAATCCATTTACAGGGGATGGAACTAAGTCTGCACGTGAACACGTGGAGACAATTGAAGACATATGTGGTTTATTTAGACTTCCTGGTATTTCTGAGGATCAGGTAAAAAGGAAGCTATTATATTTGTCTTTATCTGGTAATGCTCGTATTTGGTACAGGTCTTTGGATGAAGAAGTCACTATTGAATGGAGTTTGAGGAAGGTTTTATTTCTTAAATATTTTACTCCTAAAGAAGCTTATGAGAACCGCTGCTATATATTTAATTTCTGGCCACATCTGGGAGAGAGTATTACTCAAGCTTGGGGGAGGTTAAAGGAACTCCTTCGCAAGAATCCTTGTCATGATCTTACAAGGAAAATTATATTGATAAACTTTTATGTGAGGCTACCAAGAAACAAGGAATTTCTGGATAATTCATCTGGTGGAAGTTTTACAAATAATACTGAAGAAGAAGCATGGAATTTATTGGAGACTATTTCTGAAAATACTCGTCATTGGGATCTTGATAAAGGTAATGAGCCCTATTTAGACTATCAATATCATGTGTAGAGAACTTCTCTACTTCTATTTTGTTTAAGAATCTGAGTGATAATTTTGGTCTTGATCCTTATGTTATAATTGAGATAGCTAAATCTTTTGCTGATCATATTGTGTTCCTAAAAGTGGTTTTGAAGTTTATGTTGAACATGTTAAACAATCTATTGTAAAGTTATTAAACAGGTAGAACCAGTGTCATCTGTGACAATTGAGGAGTATGTTGAACCACCTCCATATCCAAACCAAGTTAAGGAGAATTTACTTATTGCTGTTACTAACAAGAGTAACAGAAGATGTTCTCAGCCTTATGAACAGGTGGAAGTCAACAGTCAAATTTCTATTATCAAACAATTAAATGAAGAAGATGTTGATGTTTATTTGTGTGAAGATGCTACTAAAGTCATTAAAGGTAATTCGGCCAAGGTTGGTAAACCTGTTATATCATGCTCTATTGGGACTTCAAGTTATCATGGTTTGTGTGATATTGGAGCAAGTATTAGTGTCATTCCATATTCTCTTTATCTTGAAATCAAGCCTGATATTGATCCTATCATTATGGAAGAGACAGGTATGACAATTCAACTTGCTAATAAAGATTATATTAATCCATTTGGAATTGTTAGAGATGTTGAAGTATTGGTTGGCAAAATAAAATATCCTGCTGATTTTATTGTGCTTGGTTGCCCTCAAGATTCATTTTGTCCTATCATTTTTGGTAGACCTTTCTTACACACTGTTGGTGCTGAAATTAATTTGCCTAAAGAGAAAGTGTTTATTAAATGTGCTGGTGAAAAACTTGAAGTTCAACTTTTCTAAATTTGCTGATAAACATGCAGTGAAAGAGCCAATTTCTAAAGATATAATTGAAACTCTTGCTCATATAGCTGTAGCTTCAATAGACGTGGTAGAACGTTATATGCTTAATCAAGATGAACCATTTAATGATGAGGAAAAAGATGCTTTAGAACAAATATTATGGCAACAACCCCCACAATTACAATTGCATATCCCACCTGATAATTTAGGAGTTCTACCACCACCTAAAGGGGATGCTAGTTTTGAATTAAAACCTTTGCCTAAAAACTGAAATATGCATACTTGGATGAGAAAGCATATATCATGTCATTATTAGTGCTAACCTTTCAGCTGAAGAAGAAGAGAAGTTACTTGATGTGTTAAAGCTCACCGACCAGCCATTGGATATTCTCTTGATGATCTTAAAGGTATAAGCCCAGCTCTATGTATGCATAAAATTAATTTGGAGGAGGATGCAAAACCTGTTGTTGATTATCAACGCCGTCTCCATCCAAAAATGAAAGAAGTGGTAAGAAAAGAGGTAATAAGACTTATTGAATCTGGTATCATTTTTCCCATAGCTGAGGTAAGTGGGTTAGTCATGTTCATTGTGTTCTTAAAAAGGGTGGAATGACTATTGTTCCAAATGATGAGGATGAACTTGTGGCTCAACGTACTGTTGTTGGTGTCGGAGAATGATCCCCGTGAACCAGAAAACGAAGGGGCTGAACACGACACTTAACAACTCTCTCGTCAACCTCGGCGACAAAGCACGGCGAGCTCAACGACACGCATCACGACAGAGATGGACACCAGCACGTCCCCAGGTTCAGGCCCTCCGCGAGGAGTAAAGACCCTACTTCCTGCTATGTGATATTGAACTGCTTCGTGAGGTTACAGCACAGGGATGCTTGCCGAGGGCAAAGCTTACAACGATGGCCGAGCTTCCCAAGTGTGGAAACTCCTTTCTCCTAGTGGACTAGTAGTCTTCAGTGGATGAATGGTTGATTCCCTTCTCCAGTGGTGCTCCTCCTCCTTTTATAGGCACGGGGGTGGAAACTAGGGTTCCTCCGTGGCGCCGGTCCAGGAGGGCGGCGCACCCTTGGTCTAGGGGTCATGGACGAGGTCCACCGTCGTTGGTCTTCGTCAGACCATGCCTCCGTCCGCTCAGAGCGGTGGCCGGTGCTCCAGTGGTCCATGGCGTCACGTCGGTGACGTCGCCGTTGGAGTGGAGCGGTGGCATGTTCCCTTAGCACCAAAGTAGCACGCTTGGTAATCGTCCCCCTTTGAGGGCAGCTTTACCTCCCTCCTTTAAGCACGGGAACGGCAACTGCGCCCAGTTCGTCACCGGGCGCAGGCGCGCGCGTCATCCTGCTGCGGAGTGTAGGTCCCATGTGCGTCCTGCCAGGATGGCAGAAACTCTCCAGGCACTTTGAGTGCTCCGTCACCCCGGGAGTAGAAAGTCTCTTGAAGAGGTCCCTGGCTCGGGGAGACTCGGTTGTTTGTTCCGCCGTTGAAGCCCTCGCGAGGGGCGGGGCCTCGCGGGCTCGCCAGGCGCCATGACCCAGCTCTTAGTTGCGCTCCAAGCCCAGGTGTCTGGGGCCAGAAAGGGCGGCCCATGATACCCCGATTTCTATTGGGCCGACAGTAGCCCCTGGGTCCGCGGCGTGCGCGTCGTGGCCTGTTAGCAGGCGAAACGTCGTGTGCCCAAAAAAACAGCCGTTCTGGACCGGGACGCGTGGCAAGCAACCGTCGTCCGACGCTGTCTCGGCTTCTTCGGTCATGATGGTGGAAGTGGCGGGCCCGGCCGCTCCTGACGGAACCGCTCCACGCGGAGGCTTAAGGCAGTGGGATTGGCGCGGTTCCCCATCACACGCCACACTCGCCTTCGTCTTTCTTGTTCCTCTTGCTCTCCTCTGCCCTGCATTCCCCTTCGTCGTCCTCACCCCCACCCTCCGGTTGCCATGGCTCCCAAGAGAGCTTCCGCGGCTCAGAAGGGCAAGGGCGTGGCGCCCGCGGGAGAGGCGTCCTCGCCAAGTTCTGGCGGCGGGCATAAGCCGGCGCTGGAGCCCAGCCGCGTCGTGATGGACGCGCATTTGGAGAAGGTGCGCCCTCTGGTGGCCTTTGCCTTCAATGAGTGGGGCGTAACCAGCCTGAGGCCGGGCGGCGCCCCTGGCGGACTCCGCGCCCCCTTTTACCCGGTGTTTCTCCACACCATCTTCGCGGGTCTGGTCCCGCCATTCTCTGCCTTTCTTCTCGCCATTCTGGAGCACTACCAGATTCAACTTCTCCACCTCCATCCCAACTCCATCCTCACCCTCGCCATTTTCGCCTATTTCTGCGAGGGGTACGCCGGGGTCAAACCGTCGGTGGACCTCTTCCGGTGCTTCTTCACGATCCGCTTTTCTGCCTCCGGGGAGACCTCTGGATGTGTCTCGTTTTGTATTACAGAGAGTATGTCTGAGCGCTATATTCCCATTGCCTGGGATGGGGAGGTCGCTATCAACAAGGTGACGAAGTGGGTGGACGACTTCCGTAAGCGGTGGCTTTACGTGGAAGTCGCGGAGGAGTGCCCCCTTCTCGAGGTCCCCTCTAGGCCCCCATCGAGGCACAGCGGCTGGAGCAGCCAACCCCTGGAAGACCCATCACTTGAGCTCTTCGAGAAGCGCCTCCTGGAGGCCCGCACCCACGGGCTTACTGGCCAGATGGTGGCGAAGGACTTCGTGGCGCAGCGTATTGCACCGCTGCAGGCGCATTTGGAGCCAATGTGGGCCTACTCTGGCGGGGCGGACCAAATGCGGCTGAGCGGCGAAGTCTTCACGGTCGAGGTGCTGAAGTGCTTCATGGATGTTCTTTTTACTTCACCGCAAATCCCGATCCGGTGAACAACTCCTCCAAGCCCCTGCATCGTTTTGTGAAGAAGATGCGCACCAGGTACCTGGCGGGGGTGCCGGCGTTCACCGCGTGGGGGGCTGGTCTCGCAAGGACGCACAGGGCCCCAAGAAGGCCCTAGTTGCCTTGGCGGCGTCTGCGCGAGGCGACGACGCGTCCTCTGGTTCTTCCACAGCATCACAAGGTGGTGCCGGACTCCCGGTTGGCACCGATTCTTTAGGTGTCGCCGCGGGGCCCTCGAGGGCGGCCATGCCTGATGCCGGCGTCCTTGAGGTTTTGTCAGGTGATGAAGAGCCTCCCCGCACCGTCCCCAGGGCCAGGGCGAAGCGGGGTTTGGACATGTCGGGAGGTAGCGTCTCCTCGCGCACGAGGCGCAAGGTGCGGGTGGATGTGACCGTCAGGTAGGTCCTCTTATGTCCCCTTCCTTTCTTCGTCTTCGCGTCCTTCTCTCCTTCATCTCATGCCTTGCTCTGCTCCAAGCCTTCCACCACTCCCCCTGCTGCTCCGGAGTCCTCGGGGGCAGCGGCTCCTCTCGAAACGGCGGGACTCCTTGAGGGTGAGACGTGGCGGCGGTGCCACCAGAGGCCATGGGCCTCGAGGCAAACGTCGATACGGCCTCGCTGGGCCCCGAGGAGCTTGTTTTTGATGGGGCCTTCCTCTCTTTCGGGCAGGCGGAGTCGGAGGCAGATAGTGAGAGGGCTCCAAGCCCCACAGCAGCCCCAGGCGCAGACAGGGATGGGAGTCTCACTTCGAGCTCCCGGGCACACTCCGAAGCCATCCCGAGCCCCTGTCGTCCAAGCTTTGAGCCTCTTGCGGGGCCGGGGTCTGCTAACCCTCCCGCTGACCCCCGGGCCTTGGTTCTGGGTAGGCGTCGGCAGGCGGCTACTCGCCATTCCGCCCTCTTTTGTTCTGCGAGGGCGAAGCTTGAGGAGCTGGAGGCCCATCTCGCTGAGAGGGAGCTGGCCGAAGAAGAGGACCTCGAGAGCTTGGCACGGGGTTGGTCCCAACTCCGGGAAGTGGTGGCTCGCTGCCGTCGGGAGGATGAAGCGGCGCGGGAGAACCGCGCGGAAGCCCTTCGCTTTGCTGCCGAAACTCATGCCAGCGTTGTGCAGGAGGCTGAAGAGACCCTCGCGAGCCTGGAGGCCAAGCGCGAAGCTCTGGAGATCGAAACTGAAGCCCGGCACCAGGAGATCGCGGCTCGCGAGGCTGCAGCCTTCGCCACGTCCCAAGAGGTCGAGGCTGGGATGGCCGCCAGGCTCCAGGAGTTGGAGGGGTTCCGCGCGTCTCTAGAGGCTCGCGGGCGGGAGCTTGACATTCGCGAGGAGGGGCTGAATGCACGCGAGACGCACGCTACCCGCCTGGAAGCAAAGCTGTCTTCAGAGCGAGAAGCTCTGGAGGCTCGCAAGGCCCTCCAGAGGACTGCCGCGGGCGTAGACTGTCTTGTCGAGGAGGAAAGCCGCAAGCTTCTCTGCGTCGCGGTCGGTCGTATCTTTGCCAACCTCCGCCGCCTCGAGCCCTCCTTCGACTTCCGGAGTGTGACCGAGCCTGATGCGAGCCCTAGCGCCGTGGACCGGGAAGCAGAAGTTAAGGAGGACGCAGAAGCGTATGCTGACCGCTTCAAGGCGGTGGAAGCTGATGAGAGTCCCGAGAGGATGTCGTAGTCCTGGTGTCAGGGCTACTTCTTGGTGCACCTGGCTATTAGCTTTATCTTTTGTGGAACTGCTTCGGTACTGTAATAACTTCAAGACTTGTACTTGTGCTTCTTGTAAGGCTCTTTTATCGCTTGTTCGCGTCTTTCTCCCTTTCCGTTATTGGGCTTCTTTTCCTTCATGCTTGGGTGTCAGCGACTCCTCTTGAAGCGGCGGGCTCCTCGAGGGCGAAGGCGTGGAGGCGATGCCGTCACAGGCCACGGGCCTTGAGGCAAGCGCCGATATGGCCCCGTCGGGCCTAGAGGAGCTTGTTTTTGACGGGGCCTTCTTCTTTCATGCATTTGACACAAAGGCACACCCACAAGTGTTGTATGGTCGAAGGGAAAAGGCACATGCGCTTATGGACCTTTCTCTTGTGTACCTCGCGGGGAAAAAGAGCGCCAAAGTCCCTGGTGAGGTGACGTGCATGGGAGCAGGCCCACAAGCCAGAGCTTGGAGCCTTTGGAGAACTTGGCGCCGTGCCCAGCCCCCCTCGCGAGGTACGCGAGAGAAAAATAAATGAGTGTGCGTGATCAAGAATAGAAAGGGACATCTTACCGTGGTAATATTACAAAAAACGGCGCTGATGCGCGTAGTGCCCCAAGGAGGGCAATAGTCTGTTACACTTGGAGTGGCCAAGTTACACTTCGCCATGTCTGGGCATGAATATTTTTATACTTGGAGTAGTCAAGTTATATTTTTTATACTTAGAGTAGCCAAGTTACATCCGCCAAGCTTAGGCGTGGGATTTTTTATACTTGGAGTAGCCACGTTATAACCGGCCATGCCTGGGCATGGGGTTCCACAGAGTGTGGCTGAGACTGCTCGCGGCCCGTGGCGACGCGTGTTTGGTGGAGCTTAGTTGGAGAGGCCCTCGGGGAGGGATAAGCTTTTGTGAAGCTGGGGGGTGACGACTCGGGCGTCCCTTTGGAGACAAAAAAGCTTTTGTGAAGCTGAGATGGGGGGCGACTCGGGCGCCTTCTGGAGACAAAAAGGGAGTATTGCCTGGCATGGATCCATCACGGGTAGAACTTGCGGAGATGTTCTAAGCCCCTGGATTCTCGACGAGCGTGCCACCCAGCTCCTCCAGCTGAGCGGTCCTAGGCTTGGCGGCGCGTGCGACCCTGTAAGGCCCTTACCACAGGGGTATGGGCTCGCGGGGGTCTTCCATGGAGAGTGCCCTCCTGAGGACAAGGTCGCCGACTTCAATGTCGCGCGAGCGCTTGCGGGGCCATGGTATCGACGCAGGGCCTGCTGATACCTTGCCGCCCTGATGGTGGTCTAGCGGCGCAGCCCTTCCAACAGCGCCAGATCGCCACTGTGGAGCGCCTCTTGATCGCCCTCGTTGAAGGCTGGGGCAGCCAGCGGTTTGGCGAGATTTTTGATGTCGTTCTCGTTGAAGGCCAAGACGCGCGGGGATTCGAGCCTCTCCTCGCCCGGGAGGACCGCTTCGGGCCCGTAGGCGAGGGCGAAAGGTGTCTCACCTCCTGGCCTAGCTGCAGTCGTCCTAGAGGACTATAGCACAAAAGGGAGCTCGCTGACCCAGCCCTTGCCTGAACGTTTGAGGCACTTGAAGTTCCGTATCTTGAAATCCTTGAGTTCTTCCTTTATTTCCTCTTCATCCAGGCTGCCGCTTCGTGGGCGCCCGGGAGCGTTGCGCAGCTGAATGCCAAGAGACTCGCAGCGAGCCCTGAAGGCGCCGCTGGCGAACTGCGAACCGTGGCTGGCGATGACGCGGTTTGGCACCCCGTAGCGACGTGCGAGGTTGTCCAGGAAGTCCACCGCTGATTTTGCCGGGATGGAGCGCACGGCTTCCACCTCCGCCCATTTGGTGACCTTGTCGACGGCGACGAACAGGTAGCGGTAACTTCTGCGCGACCTCTTGAAGGGCCCCAGGAGGTCCAGCCCCCAGACCGCGAAGGGCCAGGTGGCGGGGAGTGCCTGGAGCCCCGCTTCTGGCTGGAGCTCGGCTTGCCTGGCGTGATGCTGGCAGACCTTGCAAGCCTCGACGAGCTCTTTAGCATCCTGAAATACTGTCGGCCAATAGAAGCCGCTCCTGAAGAACTTCCCTGCGAGGACGCGTGAGGACGAGTGATGTCCGCATTCTCCACCGTGCACGTCCTCAAGGAGTTTTCCGTCTTCCTCTGTAGGGACGCAGCGTAGGGAGACGCCGTTAGGACGCTTGCGGTAGAGATCTTCCCCAATGACGCAGTAGGACTTGATGTGGTACTTGGCCATGTTGAACATTCGCTCTGCCTCCGCCTTCTCCTTGGGGAGAGTCCCCGTGTTTAGGAAGACCTTGATCTCGTCGATCCAGCCCTCCTCCTGGGGCACAGTGGCGAGCATTCGGCGGATGCCCAGGGGTGGCCTGCCCGGTGAGCCGTGTCCAGGAGCTCCCTCAGCTGGGGACAGTGGTGATGGTGTTGGGGGCAGAAGGGTGCCTGCCACCAATGCCTCTATGAATCCCATGCCGCGCTCTTTCAAGCGAGGGCTATCGGGAACCTCGAGGGCTTCGGAGGAGGCCGGCGCGTCGGAGGCGCGGATGAGCTCGGTGATGCGTGCCAGCCAGCTAGCTTGGCATCCTTCAGTGGGGAGGAAACCCATCAGCTCCCGTGCCGCGAACAACGCGGCTTCTGGGCTCGGAGCTGATTGGCTTTGTGGTGAACCTCCCTGTCCTTCGGGAAGGCGCGGGGGGGGGGGGAGACGCGGACGTTCCTCTCCCCGAGCTCCTTGACGCAGGGCCCTGGGTGGCCGCAGCTCTTGGCGCTGTTGATGCAGGCTTTCGCTCGCAGTCGGCGGCCCGGCGCGGATCCGGCGACGGTCACGCTGTCGGACTTCGTGCGGCGGGACGGGTGCCTAGCTCGGATTCGCGCCATGGCACCGGAGAGGTTGAAGGAAAAAGGGTCGAGAGCGTGCCTCATCCCCCTACCTGGGGCGCCAAATGTCGGAGAATGATCCCCGTGAACCAGGAAACGAAGGGGCTGAACACGACACTTAACAACTCTCTCGTCAACCTCGGCGACCAAGCACGGCGAGCTCGACGACACGCATCACGACAGAGATGGACACCAGCACGTACCCAGGTTCAGGCCCTCCGCGAGAAGTAAAGACCCTACTTCCTGCTATGTGATATTGCACTGCTTCGTGAGGTTACATCACAGGGATGCTTGCCGAGGGCAAAGCTTACAACGATGGCCAAGCTTCCCAAGTGTGGAAACTCCTTTCTCCTAGTGGACTAGTAGTCTTTAGTGGATGAATGGTCGATTCCCTTCTCCAGTGGTGCTCCTCCTCCTTTTATAGGCGCGGGGGTGGAAACTAGGGTTCCTCCGTGGCGCCGGTCCAGGAGGGCGGCGCACCCTTGGTCCAAGGGTCGTGGACGAGGTCCACCGTCGTTGGTCTTCGTCAGACCCTGCCTCCGTCCGCTCAGAGCGGTGCTCGGTGCTCCAGTGGTCCGTGGCGTCACGTCGGTGACGTCGCCGTTGGAGTGGAGCGGTGGCATGTTCCCTTAGCACCAAAGTAGCACGCTTGGTAATCCTCCCCCTTTGAGGGCAGCTTTGCCTCCCTCCTTTAAGCACGGGAACGGCAACTGCGCCCAGTTCGTCACCGGGCGCAGGCGCGTGCGTCATCCTGCTGCGGAGTGCAGGTCCCATGTGCATCCTGCCAGGATGGCAAAAACTCTCCAGGCACTTCGAGTGCTCCGTCACCCCGGGAGGAGAAAGTCTCTTGAAGAGGTCCCTGGCTCGGGGAGACTCGGTTGTTTGTTCCGCCGTTGAAGCCCTCGCGAGGGGCGGGGCCTCGCAGGGCTCGCCAGGCGCCATGACCCAGCTCTTAGTTGCGCTCCAAGCCTAGGTGTCTGGGGCCAGAAAGGCCGGCCCATGATACCCCGGTTTCTATTGGGCCGACAGTTGGTTATAGGATGTGTATTGATTTCGGAAAGTTAAATAAAGCAACTCGTAAAGATCATTACCCATTGTCATTTATTGATCAAATGTTAGAACGTTTATCTAAACATTATCACTTTTGCTATTTAGATGGTTATTCAGGTTTCTCACAAATTCCTGTCCATAAGGATGATCAAGAAAAGACCAATTTTACTTGCACATATGCTACATTTGCTTATAGGAGAATGCCATTCGGTTTGTGCAATGCTCCCGCTACTTTTCAAAGATGCATGAATGCTATATTTGATGATTATATTGAAAAGATAATGGAAGTTTTTATGTATGACTTTTCTGTGTATGGGTATTTCTTTCGATAATTTCTTGTTCAACCTTAACAAAGTTTTGCAGCGTTGTGAAGACCAACACTTAGTTCTTAATTGGGAGAAGTGTCACTTCATGGTTACTGAAGGTATTGTTCTTGGGCATCGTATTTCTGGAAGAGGAATAGAAGTTGACCCAGCAAAGATAGAAACTATTGAAAAGCTGCCATACCCAAGGGACAACAAAGGTATAAGAAGTTTTCTTGTGCATGCAGATTTTTATCGTAGATTTATTAAAGATTTCTCCAAATGAAAATGTGTAGTTACACCCGGGGAGAATGTCCCCCCTTTCTCCACCGTTGGATGCGTCTTTGGGATTGGTGCCCCCTAAACCATTAACTTCGTAATTAGATGTTCCATCTGTAATCGTCTGTAACAATCCCTGTACACTCTGACATCACTGTCCTGAAATTTCAGGCCTGTCACCGAACATGACATTGGCTATGTCTATTTGCACGGCCCAAAAAATACATCAAATGGCCATTCGGTTGAACTTGAACAAGGCAAAGAACTAGCAGTATATGGACTAGTCCTTTCTCCTGGATGGATTTCATCTTCGGGTTGACCATGTAACAGCAGTGTATCTTTTCTTTTTATTAGTACTAACCTAATTTTGTTCGTATAATAATATAAATTCTCACTTCCATGGTCAAGCAACATCGGAGCTGTTCCACTAGCGTAGGAAAAAGCAGCGTTCAGAGCTTTGAATCATTACCTTGGTAAAAGAGTCAACATTAAACTCCCAACTACACTCCTCTCCCAACCTATTTCTGCGTTGAAATTGGCCTTGACAAGTTGACACGACCAACACTGAAGTGTCGGTTCAGAACATCAGGTGTGAACTATTTTGGCCGGTGCCGACACATGAAGAGCTCGTACGATTTTCCTGTTTTCCAGCCGACGCAGAGATGTTTGTCACAGTCACACAAGTTTTGATTCTATCGCCTGACGCCTGATGAACACACAGTTCTCCTAAAGCTGCATGCTGCTACAATCAGTCGAGCTTGACTGACAACATCAACGGATAATTAGCTAATACTAAAATGGTTTACGGTAATTTGTCAGAACCTTCCCCCGCAAAAAAAAAAAAATTTGTCAGAACCTAGACAGACCATTGTGCCAAGCACGAATCTCGAGGTAATTAATCGAACGGTAAGTGGTGGGGTGGCATTCTCTCCCGGTGGTAACAATCACTATTTCTCCAAAATATCAAAACCTCTAACCAATCTTTTGTAAAAGGATGTTCCTTTCTCTTTTAATGATGATTGTATTGAGTCCTTTAATATTTTGAAGAATGCTTTAATAGTGCTCCTATTATTCAACCTCCTGATTGGAAATTGCCTTTTGAAATTATGTGTGATGCTAGTGATTATGCAGTTGGGGCTGTTTTGGGCCAACGTGTTGATAAGAAACTGAATGTTATTTATTATGCTAGTAGAACACTTGATGCTGCTCAAAGAATTATGCTACAACTGAAAAAGAATTTTTAGCAGTGCTATTTGCTTGTGACAAGTTTAGACCTTATATTACTGATTCAAAGTCACAATACATACTGATCATTCTGCTATTAAATACTAATGAATAAGAAAGATGCTAAGCCTAGACTAATAAGATGGGTATTTTATTGCAAGAATTTGATTTACACATTGTTGATAGGAAAGGGGAAGATAATCAAGTAGCTGATCATCTTTCTAGAATGGAAAATATACCTGATGATCCTATTCCTATTAATGATAGCTTTGTTAATGAACAACTTGCAAATATTAATGTTTCTAGTGCTAAAGTTGCATCTCCATGGTTTGCCAACTATGCAAATTTTATTGTTGGTAAAGTTTTACCTCCACACTTCACTTTCAACAAAGAAAGAAATTCTTTTATGATCTTAGACATTATTTTTGGGATGATCCTTTCCTTTATAAGAAAAGTGTGGATGGTATTATTAGACGTTGTGTACCTGAGCATGAACAACAGGCTATTATAAGAGATTGTCATGACAGTCCCTATGGAGGGCATCATGCAGGAGATCGTACAGGTGCAAAGGTATTACAATCTGGTTTTTATTGGCCTACTTTATTTAAGGATTGTGCTGAATATGTTAAATCTTGTGATAAATGTCAAAGAGTAGGAAATATTGGTAGGAGAAATGAAATGCCTATGAATTATTCTTTACCACTTGAGCCATTTGATGTGGGGGTTTTGACTTTATGGGACCTTTCCCAGTCAAAGACAAAGCATACTCACATTTTGGTTGCAGTGGATTATGTTACAAAGTGGGTGGAAGCAATTCCAACCAAAAGTGCAGATCATGCCACAACAATGAAGATGCTCAAGGACATCATTTTCCCCATTTGGTGTTCCTAGGTTTTTAATTACTGATGGTGGTTCTCATTTCTTGCATGGTATTCTTAGGAAAACATTGGCAAAATATGATGTTAACCATAGAATTGCATCTCCTTATCACCCTCAAACAAGTGGACAAGTTGAATTAAGTAATAGGGAAATTAAACTCATTTTGGAAAAGACAGTGAATAAGTCTAGGTCTGATTGGCCACTTAAAATTAATGATGCATTATGGGCTTATAGAACTGCTTTTAAAAATCCTATGGGAATGTCTCCTTATAAAATGGTTTATGGAAAAGCTTGTCATTTACCTGTTGAACTAGAACATAAAGCTAGATGGGCTATTAAACAATTGAACTTTGATTTTAAAACTGCAGGAGAAAAGAAATTCTTGATTTAAACCTACTAGATGAATGGAGAAATGAAGCTTATGAAAGTGCTAAAATGTTTAAAGAAAAAGTTAAGATTTGGCATGACAAGAAAATTAAGAGAAAAAATTCAAAGTAGGTGATCAAGTTTTATTATACAACTCTCGTTTCAAGTTTTCTGCAGGGAACTGCTTCAAAGTGGCAGGGACCATTAGTGATACAGGAGGTGTACCGTTCAGGAGCTATCCGTCTTCACGGTGACATGAAAGGTAAACCTCATGTAGTCAATGGACAACGCCTTAAACATTATATTGCAGGAAAGAGCTTCATCGGAATGGTGGAGGAGTTGAATTTACAAACACCGGAGGAGGTAATTGAGAGAGGTCGTGCAGTTTCAGAAACCCTAAATCAATAAAGGTAACTTTTGTGTTGGAAAGTTTCTCGGAATTGCGTAAATTTTACGGAAGTCATTTTTTATGGAAATTAACATGTGGGACAAGAAAACTAGAAGGAACGGAGACCCGAGGAAGGAAAAAGGGGTCCCACGCGGCCAGATTCTTTGGCCGCGTGGGCCCACTCCTTTCCCCCGGAGTCCCTTTTCGTCTCGTTTTCGCTCCGACGCTTCGTCTTGACCTAAAAACCGTCAATATATACCCCTCCGCCGATCTAATCTCGCACCGAGCGTTCTCGAGCGATCTTTGTTTTGCTGTTTCTGTCTGTCAGGTTTTAGCCATGTCTTGCTCCGGATCCAACCAAGAGGGGGAGAGCTCCCCAAGGGAGGTGTTGTGAACCACTACCTCAACTCCGTGATGGCACCACCGAAGACCGTGTCCTTCAAGGAGGGCGTGATGCTCGTGGAGGAGGTGAAGGCTCCCAAGACCACCGGCACGGTGGAGGAAAGGCTGGATGATCTGGAGGACAAGACCTTCAGGTATGGCACTGTTGTTGAACGCAGCCTTGATGCTCATCACTTCATGAACCTGGAGCTGGAGAAGAAGGTTGAAGAGTACAAGGAGAGGCTTGAAGATCTGGAAGAAAGGTACAAGGACGTCATCGAGAAGTGGAGAAGTTCCAATGCTTTATGTGGGATGTAGAGAACCAGAACTGCGAGTATGAAGAACGCTTCAAGAAGATTGCAGCAGCTGCCACCCTCAGGTATAATGATCCACCTACATCTTTCCGTGATGGAAGGCCTTTCCCATGGAAGATGGCTGAATGGGAGGAGAATATGAGAAAGAAGAGGCTGCAGCAAAGGAGGCTCTAGCAAAGTCAAGCTTGGGGGAGTTCACCTAGTCTTTATCTTTACTAGTTTATCATATCTATCTAGTCATGGTGTGTTTTGCTTTTATCGTTTAGTTATCAATATCTCTTAGGCGTGTGTGAGCTCATGGAGCATTATCATGTATCCCTATCTTATGGTTTATCAATGAATATTAAAGTATGGTGTCATCCATGATTCTCTTGTTTGGAGATTTATGGGTAACACTCATGCAAATGAGCGTGGCATATTTAGAGGTTTCAGTCACATCTTGCCTTGAATTAATTAACTTGAGTGTGTTGGACAATTGTAGAATTATCCATTATAAAATAAGTAAGAGAATGAGTCAATATGACTTGAAAATTAATAGTTTAAGGTTGAGATATAGTCTTGTAGGATAAAAAGTTGAGAAGGGTTAATGAAAAGGATATGAAACACTCTTGTTAGAATCTAGTATCTTTTGAGCAAATTAATGATCATGGATATTTCAATACTTATGCTCTTGAAAGTGAATGAAAAGGAAGGCACCTGAAAATTCAGTTAGCCATGGAAAGTGTAAGATAAAGGTTGTGTAGAGCATAGGAACTTGATTGAGATATCCATGACTAAAGTTTGCACTAGTTACTAGTGAAGCAAGGTGAACAATTTTTATATCTGTCTTTTCATTTGTCTTCTTTGAACTTGTTATCCAATGAGAGTTTATCTTGTCTTTAAATTTCAGCAAAGTATAAAATATTATAATGCTTGCCATAAAGAGCAAAAGCATGTGAAAAATAGTATGATTCAATTGTCCAACATACAATGGTTATTTGCTTTCAAAAGTAAGGGGTGATTGCTAGAGCTTCTACTTATGTTGCCCTCATATGTATGAGTTTTAGTTCATTAATCTTACATTGCAATGAATATGATGATGATACAATGCTCGTATTTATTTATCAACCATAAGTCCATTGATGCATGTAATGATCTATGTCCTTACTTACTCGAGGACGAGTAAAGGTTTAAGCTTGGGGGAGTTGATACGTGCATTTTATATCATCATTTATACAACTTTTATTATCATATTAGAATGTTATTTGCATTGTTATATCATTGTTTTTACATGTTTTAGATGATTTATGGGACTTTCATACAAAGTCCCTATTTTTGGTATTTAATTTCTGGGAGGCAGAAAACCTCCTTTTTCTTGTTTTTAATGTTTCAGGAGCTACAGGGACCCAAATAATAAAAGGAAAATTGCACAGCTGGTTTTTCATCGGAGAAAGGCAGAGGGAAGAAGATCGAAGAGAGGAGAGCCACGAGGCCCAAAAGGTGGGCCACACGGCCATATTCTGGCCGCGTGGGCCCACTAAATCGGCCTCGGGCACCTCCTCGCCGGGGCTTTTTACGACGCCTTCGTCTCGCCCAAAAAGTTACGCCCTAATTTTCCCGAGGCCGCGGCGGCGGCGAAACTCCTGATTCCCTCCGAGGGGGATCAGATCCTGCTGCTCCGGAGCTCCGGAGAAGGGGGAAATCATCGTCATCGTCATCACCTCTCCTCCTTGGCGTGGGAGGAGGCCTCTACATCATCACCATCCCAAGACCAGCACCATCTCCATCATCATCTCCGTGATCCACTCCGTTCCCCTCGTAGTTTGAGAGTTGCTATACCCTAGATACTTGTCTTGTGCTACTATTCATGTTTGTGATTGAGTACTTGTCATTATTTGGAGGTGAAGTTATATTTTCAGATTGTGTTGTACCACTTATGCCACTGAATATTATCATGTTTGCACGTTGTGAGTAGTTCCCATATGTTCCTGAGGGCATAGGATGAATTGGCAATGATTTATATATGATATGTGTTGGTATTTTGTCTAGTGTTTATCTTTTATGTGATTCTATGATGGTGTTGTGCGAACGTCGACTGCACAACACTTCACCTATATGGGCTCATAGGAGAACACCGTAGTGTAATGAATTGAGGGAGACTTGGGAGGACATGTAAACCTGAGACCGAGTCATGAAGTTACATTATGAGGGTATTAGTATCGGGGACCTTAGAGTGTAATGCTATGGTGGGACTTTATGTCTTAATAATTCTTGTGCAGTCATTTACTTGGCCACATGATCCATCATAAGGGGTTTAGTTTATTTATTTAGCTATACCTAATAATGGCTCCGTCCAAAGAAGATTAAAACTTGACAAGATATTCAACGTGTTGTTTAATAAATCTCTATGCCTAGCAATATCCATGCCGCCCTCGGAACGTTTTCCACATATAAGTTACACATCACTTGAGCTTGTCCTCTTGCCACATAGAGGATTGGGCTTTCTCTCTTTGAGAGCTTTCACTTGCTACTATTTATTTTCAGCATTGCAACTATACAACCAAAAATACCAAAAACACTTGCATCTTTTATTGTTTTATTTATCAATCTTGCTAACCAATACCTTCAGCTCCTCGTGGGTTCGACAACCTTTTCTAATCGAAAGGTACTACAATTGATCTCCTGCAATTGGGAGTCATCAATGACTCCAATGATGAGTCTGTTGGGGAGGCTTAGGATCTTCTGCGGCCAGTTCTGCTACAGTTTTTCCTGTAGCACCAAATCCTCCTCCTGCACCTCCGATTTCTGCACCTCGTACCAGGTTACAAAAAGGTATCACCCAACCTAAGAAGTTTATAGATGGTACCATTACATATGGCCGTGGGCGTAGTTTTGGTTTGCTTACTTGTACAGGTGAACCGACCACATTTGGGCAAGCACAGAAAGATGACCGTTGGTGTAAAGCAATGCAAGAAGAGTACAATGCTCTCATGGAGAACAAGATCTGGCATCTTGTTCCCCCTAGTTCCACTCGTAATATTATTGATTGCAAGTGGGTCTATCGTATTAAAAAAAGAGGTGTACATGAAGCAAAAGGTTTCAAACAACGATATGGTATTGCTATTATTCTCAGACGGCTCTGTCGGCCCAATGGAAACCAGGGTATTGTGGGCCGGCCCTTCTGGCCCCAGACACCTGGGCGCGGAATGCGACTAAGGAATGGGTCGCGGCGCCTGGCGAGCCCCGCGAGGCCTCGCCCCTCGCGGGGCTTCAACGCTGAAACAAACGACTAAACCCCAGCGGTCAGAAGACCGCCTTGAGACACTTTCCCCTCTCAGGGTGACGGAGCACTCGAAGTGCTTGGTGAGGCTCTGCCATCCTGGCAGGGCGCACAGGGGGCCTGCGCTCCGCGGCAGGATGACGCGCATACCTGCGCACGGTGACGGATGGGCAGCAGTTGCCGTTCCCGTGCTTAAAGAAGACCAGCAAAGCTGCTATGAAGAAGGAGGATTACGAAGCATGCCCTTTTGGTGCTAAGGGAACACGCTGCGCTCCGCTCCAACGGCGACGTCACCGGTGTGACACCACGGACCTCTGGAGCGCCGGCCACCGCTCTGGATGGACGGTGGCAGGACCTGACAAAGACCAGCAAGACCAACGCGGTGGACCTCGTCCACAACCCCTGGACCAAGGGTGCGCCGCCCTCCTGGACCGGCGCCATGGAGGAACCCTAGTTTCCGCCCCTGCGCCTATATAAGGAGGGGGAGCATCACTGGAGAAGGGGATCGACCATCCTTTCACCTAAAACTACTAGTCCACTCAGAGAAGAGAGTTCCTGACACTTAGGAAGCTCTACGATTGTTGTAAGCTCTGCCCTCGGCAAGCACCCCTGTATTGTAACCTCACGAAGCAGTGCAATACTACACGGCAGGAAGTAGGGTCTTTACTCCTCAAGGAGGGCATGAACCTGGGTACGAGCTGGTGTCCATCTCTGCCGTGATGCGTACTATCGAGTTCGCCGAGTCTGGTCGCCGAGGTTGACGAGTGTTTGACAAGTGTCGTGTTCAGTCCCTTCGATTCCTGGTTCATGGGGACTATTCTCCGACAGGCTCCACTGATAGGTACAAAGCACGCTTGGTTGCAAAAGGTTTCAAACAACGATAGGTATAGACTATGAAGATACCTTCAGTCATGTTGTTAAGGCCGCCACTATCAGACTTGTTCTGTCTGTTGCTGTCTCTAGGGGCTGGAGTTTGCGGCAGCTAGATGTCAAGAACGCGTTTCAGCATGGCGTTCTGGTAGAAGAGGTGTACATGAAGCAACCTCCAGGTTTTGAAAACTCTCAAACTCCTCACTATATATGCAAGCTTGACAAAGCTCTCTATGGTCTTAAGCAAGCTCCTCGGGCATGGTATTCTAGACTTAGTACAAAGATGCAAGCTCTCGGTTTTACACCCTCCAAGGCTGATACCTCGCTTTTCCTTTACAACAAATCTAGTGTGACAATATTTTTTCTTATATATGTTGATGACATTATTGTTACTAGCTCCTCAGATAAGGCCATTACAGATTTGCTTCATGATCTCAATGATGACTTTTCTCTCAAAGATTTGGTTGATCTTCACTTCTTTTTGGGCATTGAGGTAAAAAAGGTTAATGATGGATTGTTGCTTACTCAAGAAAAATATGCTGCTGATTTACTTGCTAAAGTTGGTATGAAAAAGTGCACAACTGCTCCTACCCCGTTATCTCCCACTGAAAAACTATCGTTGGAAGGAGGATCTCCTATCCGTTCTGATGATAGTACAGAGTATAGAAGTATTGTTGGTGCATTACAATATTTAACATTGACACGGCTAGATATATCTTTCTCAGTTAATAAGGTTTGTCAGTATTTACATGCTCCTACAACTGCACATTGGACGACTGCCAAGAGAATATTGAGATATGCTCAAGGTACACTTGGGGTTGGGCTTACTTTTCAGCGGTCCTCCTCCACTTTGCTTAGTGCATTTTCAGAAGCAGATTGGGCAGGCTGTCTTGATGATAGAAGGTCTACATGAGGCTTTGCTATATTTCTTGGACCAAATTTGGTCTCATTGAGTGCACGCAATCAAGCTACAGTGTCACGCTCAAGTACTGAAGCAGAATATAAGGTTTTGGCCAATGCCACTGCCGAGTTAATATGGGTTGAGGCTATTCTTGGTGAACTTGGTGTTTCTCTAAAAGGTAAAACCATGCTTATGGTGTGAAAATTTAGGTGCCACATATCTTTCAGCAAATCCCATTTTTCATGCAAGGACCAAGCATATTGACATAGATTATCACTTTGTACGCGAGAGAGTTGCAAACAAGCTTCTAGACATAAAATTTATTTCCAGCAAGGATCAAGTTGCAGATGGGTTTACAAAGGTGTTACTAGTTAAAGAACTATATGAGTTTAGACGTAATCTCAACCTTTCCCAAAGTTATGATTAAGGGGGGATGTTAGACATAATGTACTCGTATGTGTACTCCAACCGTACATATACATCCATGTATATGACACGCTGTGGGGCTATTCCCAGCTCTATATAACACGTAACTTGAGCCCCCATCAGGGTATCGATTCCTCCCACGTTTGACAGCTTTCACTGTCATTGCATGGCTCCACAGCACGAATTGCGCGACGTTGCGATACAACCTCTCTCTCTTCCTGTGTTGTGAGTGTTTGCACGTGTATGTGAGCGTCTGTGTTGTACTGTGTTTTGCAACAAAAAAACGCATCGCCCCCTCATCTATACAAACTCGTTGGCACTTTTAGAAACTTTCAGTCACTAGTGACGCTCAGGAAAATTTATAATACGATTTGACCCTCCCTAAAATGCCGGTAAGGCGATGGTTTTGACGGCCTGAACTTAGATAAAAAACCTAAGTTGTTTGAAATAAACCATCCTGAATGGTGTATATGAATTTCAGAGTCTCTAAAATTGCTAAAGTACCAATCTAAAATCACAGAGGCTTCGAGAATGTGAAAAACCACAAGAATGTCAAAACTCCAACGCGGATGGCTTATTTCTAACTTTTTTTCGCTTACACGCAAAACTTGTGTGCAGTCGTATAGATAGAAGGGAGAAATACTTTACCGTTTTTAGCTAAATTTGGACTGTCAAAAAATGCCACTTTAACGGGCGTTTTAGGAGAGAAACCATGTCTGGTTGAAGTTTCCTAAAGAGCCATTACCGGATAAAATTTTCTCAAAGGTCGATTCAGAACAAATTCTAATGCGGAAGTGATCCAGAATTAGCTAAAGGGGTGAGGAAAAGGTTAGACTTCTATAGATCACGGTTTTTTTGTAAAGTGATGAGAATAAGAGGAAATATAGATTGACAAAATGGAACATTATATGTACACCAAAGGATCAGGGAGGTCTTGGGGTGGAAGTACTTGAATTGAAGAATAAATGTTTGCTTAGCCAATGGATATTCAAACTTTTGAATGAGGAGGGTGTGTGGCAGGAGCTGCTGCAAAACAAATACCTTCAAAGCAAAACCTTAGCTCAAGTAGAAGCCCAACCTACTGATTCACCCTTTTGGAAGGGACTAATGAGAGTCAAAACTGATTTCTTTAGTAGAGGGCCATTTGTTGTCGGTAATGGGGAAACCACAACGTTTTGAGAGGACACTTGGTTGGGTAACTCTCCATTGATGAACTAATATCCGTTATTGTATAACATTGTGCAGCACCAGAATGCTTCGGTTCATGATGTGATGCACAATGTGCTCCAACTGAATATAGGATTTCGAAGAGCCTTGGTGGGGAACAAATGGCAAATGTGGTCTCATTTATGCCTTAGACTGATACAAGTAACGCTGAATAATGTTCCTGACTATTTCAAATGGAATTTGAACCAAAATGGGCAATTCACAGTAAAATCTATGTATGAGGACCTGATGAATGGTCATACTACATATCTACAGAAGTATCTTTGGAAATTAAAAATACCGCAGAAGATTAAAATATTTATGTGGTTCCTTCATCGCAAAGTCTTGTTAACAAAAGATAATCTTGCTAAGAAGAATTGGAAAGGTACTTTTTGTGGGAATGATGAGAGTATTGATCATCTTTTTATTGCCTGCCCTTTTGCAAAACTTGTATGGTGTGTTGTTTTTTGTACTTATAATATCCCTCCCCCTACCAATGTCACAAATATGTTTGGGAATTGGTTGAGGGGATAGACAAAAAGACCAAAGATAGGATTCGTATAGGCGTTTCTGCTATTTGTTGGTCGATTTGGAATTGTTAAAATGATATTGTGTTTAACTGAAAAGATAATTTTCATGTATTACAGGTTATTCACATGGCGATACACTGGATACAGTTATGGACTTTCCTGCTGCCTTCGGACCAGCGGGACCTTATGGTGGCTAGGTGCACAAGATTACTTCGCGTGACACATGAGTTTTTCTCCCGGTATACGTGGCAACATATTAGTCGGCTTTCGTAGTCTTTCTTTTGTGTATCCGTGTCGGTTGAGGCTTGTCTCGATCTTTACTCTTTGTGAGATGTAAGCACGAATAAGATACTTGTGAACTCTGTAATAATCGGCTGTGTGCATCAGTCGATGCAGAGGGGATTAATAAAATTCTCTTTTCCAAATTAAAAAAGGCCGCCCTACCCTGTACTGTTACGAGACTATTAGTCTGTTATATACTATCACGCTAACGGCTTGCTATCTTTGGATTAATTAGCAAAGGCTAGCTGTATTATGAAGACGGCTACGCACGCACTCTGTTAGACAATTAACAGTTCTTGGTTGTGATACGAGCAGGTGTCCCTGCTCTTGATCTGCATTACTGTTACATCGCCGTCTGTCACAGACTCACAGTGCCGCTGATGGCTGCCATGGCTGGTACGAGCAGTGGTCGAGCTCCTCTCACGATCAGGTATCTATGAGCTGGCGGGTTCCAGATCGCATTGACAGGGTCAGCAATGATAGGCTCATATAATACAGACGCCAACTTCAAGATTAGATTTTGGAAAACGTACGAGCGTGACAGGGAAGCATTACCATTTGAACACCTTGATCATAGCAGCACATCTGGCAATATACACAGATGCAGGCAGCAGGGTATGCTTTGCTTGGAAGCATCAACGATCAAAACCCAAAAATCTCGCTCATGTTTCTTTCTTTGATGCATGACTAATTGACTATACATAGTTAGACACAGCTCACTTGCTTACAAGTCGGCACACGCAAACCCGAATGAATCACTCCAAACTCAAAAACCAGCCAAAACCAGAACCAATCATATATATTTTTATGTACCCAAAACTCAAAACTGTGGTGCTATGTACATCACTACAACACGAAAAAAAGGGGATGTTCCCCTTTTTCATTTTCAGAGTTCAAACTGGGAGCCATTTTTCTCCTGGATTAGTGGCGGCAGATCCATGTCTGCCGTGTCCACGTGGACCATCAGCCTCGAGATGTCATCCACAGAGAAAGGAATGCTGTAGCACATAGGAATACGCTACAATTAGCACAGGAATGAGAGAGAAAAAATATTCCAGACGGGCCAGTTAACGGAAAAGAAGGGGAGGGATATCAAGTGGAAACCTGAAATCATCCTCTAGCAGGAAAGAGTTGATGTCATCTTGCACTGATGGACTGCTCGATCCGCCGGTCATCTTGGCTCGCATGCTCGTAACGACCTGCGGTTTCGATTATTCAGTCTAGTCTAAGAAATAATAACAAACCAAACTGTAATCTGTTGTCAAGAGTGTATATGTTGGAGTGGCCTACCTCTGACGGGATGCCAAGGGTTCCGTACTTGTCATCGCAGTACATTGTGCTGATCCGGTAGAGTTGCTGCATGCTAAGTGCCTATTGGCAAAAAAAAAAACATACAAGAATGCTTAAGGACAATACAACAATGTTTAAGAAAGTAGTAATGAGGATACAGGTTCAGACTTACAGGGCAGAAGTCGTCAGTTATCTCTTTGAGAGACTTGCTGTGCTTCTCTTCGAGTATCAAAAGCGTGACCGCCTGCCGAATATGTTTCAGCTCATCCCAGGAAGAACCTGCATACTGTTTTCAGATCAAGGTTGGTTATCAACTGCTTCCTGTGAGATCTGTGTTGGAACGATGGTGGAGAAATGCAGTCACCTCATCCGTCAGCCAATGGCACCAATGCTCTAGCTCATCCAGCCCAGCTTTAACGTACTCCCCTTTACTGAATGAGCAGCATTCACGCCGTAGCAGGAGACTGCAGTTTTGCAAAAGAAAATATACTATCATGTGGGTTCAACTGTTCATGCTACTAGCTATGACATACGATATACCTGTTAAATAGTTGCACATTGATGAATGAAAATAATTGGGTGAACAACTTGCAGATCAGGAACGGAGGAACCTGCAAATACAATGGAAAACGTCTGAAATGAGGCGTGTTTGGACACTGGAATAACAAAAATATACAGCAGTAGAGTTTTGACGCATACGTAATTTGATTTCAAAACGTTGAGAGAATTCGTCAGGATCTTGATGATGCTCTGCCAATGTGCCATGGAGGCTTGCTGTGCCATGTCTGATCCTCTGGGGCTGACGACGAATGTTCTTGGTGCCTACAGAAGGTTTAGATTTCATCTGCAAGTTTTTGATCTTCCACTGAATGTTTGTGAAAACTACGAGACGCGCAATGCTTACCTGAATACACAGGCCAAGCAGAGGAGTCAATTCTTTCTTAAGATTCTGACTGATCACTCCATAGACCTTCTCCAGCAATGCCGTGAGCTGTTGCTTGAAAGAAAGAGCTGGGTACTTGGCTTCAACCTGGGAAATATCAGTTAGCCCACCGACCAACCGTCCATCTGGAACTGAACGCTCAGGATGACCAGGAGCTTGGTTTTCCTGAAAGGTTCCAACTTGGTATTATTGAGTACACAATTTCAAGTTTACTGATTAAAAAAAGTTAGCATAAAAATGATAATTTTCAGCATTACCTTGGGGACTTGAGGGACGATGGTCTTCGCCTCTGACGCGCCAAAGCAGCTGAACCATTGTTTTTCAGTGTCCTTTGGAGGAGAAACAGCAATGTGCATGAATTGGATAGCCAATATGCTAATGTTTCATTGCTGTCTCGAGCCTTGCAAGAAAGGAAGGACATCAAATTATGTGTACATTTGTACAAACCATAGAAAGTGTCTGCTAGAGGCCAGGTGTAAAAATAAACTTGGTTGTATCGGGTTGATGCTAGTTTTGAGTTAATAAAGGCTCCTTTGTCAGAAAATGATGCCTACGGTTGTCACATACCTCAATTGCAGCATTGATCTTCTGAATTATGCGGTCAAACACTGTGGTTCTGTCCTCTTCAAATGATTTCCATTGGACGAGGCAACGGTAGATGAGGTACGCAGCGATAGGCCTTCCGGTCGAGAATCCCAGATCTTCAGATATGCACTTGATTAGAAGCTCCTAGATTTTCAGAAACGTTAGAAATGTCGTAAAGGCGCACCATATGAATTATCATATTGTTCCAAGATTATCAAACAATTCGGAACCTGAATCCTACCTGCTGCTTCTTCTCAGCTTCAGAGTCATTTGAGCCAGGCAATTCAGAATTGGCATCCTAGTTAAAGATCCCACTGGGTTAAAGTAGCAATGTACCCACAAAATAATTGGTCAAACTAAACTGTAGGATTATACATACACTATGGGTACCATTGCTCCTGTAAACTATCATGGGCTTCACAGCACCATTTGTTGTTTTCTCATCCTCATGAGTTACCTGTCAACATGCACAGACATGTTTTAGTACAGTGGCATCCTAATTATAAATAGAATAATTTGCGATTATAGGTACCTGAAGTTCGTGTGCTTTGTGGTTTTCACTAGCTGGTGACTTGATAGCAGGGGTCGACGCAACAGCCTGTCGGAGCATTCTGTTTTCTGCATCGAGATCAGAAACTCTCTCCTCCATCCTGTTAAACACCCGTGAAAATACCCCAATTATCTACCTTTGCCACACATGAAGCTAGCATGGATTGTGGAACAGGGCAAATATGCACACAAAATAAACCTTTTGAGAGAATCTTGAAGCGTCTTGTTCTTAATCTCCTGAACTCCAAGCAACCTAGCCAGTTTTTCATTCCTCAGTTCAGCCATTGCCAGCGCCTTCTTCGAGTCAATCGTCGCCTGCATTTCTGCTCCCAGCAAAACCTGTAGCACACAAAATCAAGAACCAATATTAATCTCTCTATTTATCTAGACTAATCCCAGATCAGAATTTCATATGAACAATAGCACATTGTAAATTCTGGATGGAGCATTGGCGCGACAGACCTTCAGGCGCCCAACTTCAGTGTTCCACGAGTTAACTTTCTCGGTGTCTTCCACCCACACCACTGTCTCCTTGATGACCGGAGGCGCATCCGCTATCGCCCTGATCGCTGCCTCCCGCTCGGCGATCACCCTCACCTCCGCGTCCTCGACCGCCTGCTGCAGCACATCCACCATCTCGTGGAGCCTGCTGACCTCATCAAGCCTCTCCCTCTCAGCATTGGCCTGCACATTTTCTCAAATTTAGATGACCAAATACTCAGAATTGTGGCACTGTGAAGTGTGAACCGGTAGAAGATGAGGAATGAGGAGAGGATCAGTCTGAGCGTGCCGAGATGCCTCCTCGCAATGCTTTGCCTCCAAGCACACTGGCAGATTACTGACGCTCTCTTCATCGTCAGATAGCTCCACAGCTGCCTGTGTGCGCGCCATTGCGCCTTTTTTCGACAAACACGGCAAAATGTTCATTGTATGATTCACGCACGAAACTACAGCTGACTGCGTCATGTATGTATATGTGGTTACCTGGATGCATACGGCTGCTCTGGTCTGTCTCCTGATCGAGAGCTCGCGGCGAGCCGACATCGCCCGGCACGCGGCCTGCACGGTGACGGCGGCGGCGGCTCGGAGCTGCAGCCGCGACTTCTGCCTTGACAGGGAGCGGCGCAGTTTCCTCTGGACCAAGAAGGCCAAGAGGAGCAAGAACGCGGGGCGCCCTGCTACGTCCCACCTTGCCAGCCAGCTGTACCTCTGAACAAAAGTCTCTGCAAGATTCGACCAAAGAAAAGCATCTCGAAGGGTCATGAGCGAGCTCGATCAATGGAGGCAACTGAGAATGAGCTGAGATCGATCACTAACTGAAGAGAAGTTGCAGCCAGGCGACCAGGCGCCGCGCCGGGCTGTCCTGGCCGCGCGCCGGCCGGTGATCGCGGCTAGCTTCCTCCTCCGATCTCCATCCATGATCTCCATGGGGCTTCTTCTTCTTAATTTGCAGGCAGATGATCATGAGTGTCAGATCCCGGGGGTCAACAGACTGATGGAGAATTACATGATCGAGTAGGTAGGTGGAGCGTAAAACACATGATTGATTAAGCTAGCTTAGCTTACCTGCGTGTGAGATCAGATGCTTGATCGATCTCACGATCAGATATCACATCGTCTTGCAGCAGCTGGCAGCTGCATCCTGCCCTGTCAAAGCCTCTCCTGGCTAGCTACTTTCCCTTCCCTTGCTCTTTACTATGGAACAAGGACATGCCACCTCAAAATATTACAATGGAAAAGGAGAAAGCGAAAAAGGAAATCTGAAGGTCGTTCCCAGCGGGGAAACTTCAGCGGTGCGTGCCGACGGCGAAATCAATAAGAGCAGATTCTGAATATTTTAGAGTAGAATATGCAAGCAGCAACTGCTGCATTTCTTGTCTGAAAAACGAAAGAACCATAAGGAGGAATTGGCAAAGGTCTGGGTTGGTAGGCCAGTGCCTGCTAGTGCTAATAATAAATAGTACACCGGATCAAATAATGCATCTCAACTAAACCGTTTTATTATAGGCACGTCAAGTAGAAGCGGCCCTCACATCTCATCCTCCAACAGCTGGAGAATACTATGGACTATCTCATTTCAGTTTTCTTCTGTTAAAAAAATGCTTAGTATGACTAATCCACAATCTGAGGTGTCTGTGGGCAACTAAACGAACGCTAGGCTTTACATTCTGTAAAGATGGAAAGAAATTGGGTAGCACGGCCCACAGCCAGAGGTGCAGTGAGGCGTGGAAGGAAGGTGGTTGTCTAGTCTTTACAACATAAATCACTCTTCACTGAGCGACAACAATCAAAATTACACGAGCCGATCAACGTCGTTGCGTTTATTTTATAGTCGGCACTGTAATGCCCATGAAGATGTTACAACGCAAAATAAGGGCGTGTTCGGTTGCCCCCAGCATTTTTGGCATCTGGGCAACATGGATATGATGAGTCTGTCCCGACTTATACAGCCTTTGGACCATGTTCAAACCTATTTGGTTGACCACAATGGGTTTTTTTTTTTAGATAAAGGGCTTTATTACTCAAATAGTTTAAGCATTACACCCGGCCTCTGCATCAAAGATGCACACAGCCGCAATCCAACAGAGAAAGTAAAAAGTTGTGCAACAATAGACGCATTACAACCAACATGATAATGTAAAACGCCTATGTCATGGCTAATCTCGACGGCCTATGGAGGTCCAATGCGGCGATCAAGCGGCCACCCATGTTGTGAGAAAATGTCACTTGTGACCTCCTCCAGTCGTGCACATGCCTCTGTAAAGAGGTCTCGATATCCCGCACGTTGTAAGGTGGACCACATACGGAGAATACTTATGCAACGGAAGAGTACCTGCATATGAGAAACATTTTTATCATTGAAAACCTTGTCATTTCTACTAAGCCAAAGCGACCAAATTACAGCTATCGCTCCCACCCTAATAACCGTTCTAAGCCTTTTATCTATCCCATGTAACCAGTTACCAAAAACATTGGCAACACACTTGGGTGGATATAAGTTAGACGCTATTTGGATGGCTGACCATATAGAACGTGCGAAACTACACTCGAAGAATAAGTGTTTTATTGTCTCTTCATGTGGACAAAACATACACTTCATACTTTCATGCCAATTTCATTTAACAAGGTTATCCTTTGTTAAGATGACACCCCTACAAAGATACCACGTGAATACTTTAATCTTAAGTGGTATCTTCATTTGCTATATTTTTTTATTATCATCAACTGGCACATCGGAATGTACTAAAGCCCAATACATGGAGTCTACAGAGAATTTACCATTCTCACATAGATTCCAACGAAATTCATCGGGGCCCTGCGTGAGTTGAACTGATCTCAACCGTGCCAGCTGTCGGAGACTAGTCCCAGGAACTAGGGGTGTCTCTCAAGTGCCAGGAAACGAGTAAGGGGCTGAACACGACGTCAAACAAATCCTCAACAACCTCGGCGACGATGCTCGTCGAGCTCGGTGAGGAACATCACGACAGAGAGGTAACACGAGCCGCTACCCAGGTTCAGGCCCACCGTGAGGTGTAAAAGCCCTACGTCCTGCTAAGATGTATTGCACTGTTTGGGGAGGTTCACAGTACAAGTGTGCTTGCCGAGGGCACTGTTATGGCTATGGTGGACTATGGTGGAATGAGCTCCGTCTTCTTCTCAGACTTAGCTCTTTGGTTGTGGAATGCGTTGCTGAATGCGGGATCCCCTCCTAGGTCGTACACTGGCTCCTTATATACCGGGCTTGGTCCTCTTCCCCGAAAACCTCCGGCGGGAAGGGATACCACAACGCCGCCGAATTGGAGCACAGTGCACAACGTCGGGGGCGTCCATGGACCCGGTCCATGGCAGGGAGCACGTCGTCTTGGCAGAAAAAGCCACCGTCCAACCAGGATGGTGGGCTGGCGCTGTAGAGCTTTGGGGCGCGCCCCACGGTGACGTCGCAGTTGGAGCGTAGCGACGGCCGGCCGCTTTATCACCAATTTGGCAAGTCTTGGAGTCCGCTTTGCTTGCCGCAGCTCCTTTGACCACTTTATACACGAGAATGGCAACTGCGGCGTCTTCGTCATCATGCGCAGGCGCGCATGTCACTCTGCGGCGGGCGCAGAGCCCATGTGCGCTCTGCAGCGGCGCAGGAGCTTGCTTCCACTTGAAGGAAACCCGCGAGGCCTGAACCCTCGCCGAGGTTTTGTAGCCGTTGACTTCTCGCGAGGGAAAACCTCCCGAAGGGGGCGCGGGGACGCGCCAGGGCCTGAAGATCTTCTAGGAGAGGCCTTCTCGAGGCAGAGATCCCTCTTGAGGCCTCCAGGCCGATCGTCTTGGTCCTTAGCAGAAATGCTCGGTCGAGCAAGTAAGCCCTCGCGAGGGAAATGCCTCGCGAGGCTCGCCAGGCTAAAAGCCTAGTCCTTAGCATAAATTCCTGCGGAGCGTTCGAGGGTTGTGGCAGGCCGGCCCATGATACCCTGGTTTTCACTGGGCCGACACCAGCAGGGAGTTCCAAGATGCTAGTCTTGGTCCGAACAAATCTTGCCTGAACGTCACATTCGGAGGAGAGCATTGCATGCCGGTGGCAATGGTGGTGTCTCCCTTATGACGAACAATATTATATAGGGCTGGATATCGATCCCGGAGGGTGGTGTTGTCTAACCATTTGTCCTCCCAGAATCTAATCTCCGAGCCATCATTAATATTAAATACCCCGAAGCGAAAAAAATGTTTCTTTGTCGCCATCAGTCCAGCCCAGAAGTGGGAATCACCAGGTTTCCAATATACCTATGATACCGCCTTCGTGCCGATGTATTTTCTCTTAAGGAGTGTTTGCCAAATCCCTTCTTCAGTAAGCAGCTTAAACAGCCATTTACCTAGGACGGCTGAATTCTTGACATCAAGATCATGAATACCCAACCCTCCCTGATCTTTAGGGCGGCAAACAACATTCCATTTAGCCAGTTTGTACTTCTTCTTCTCACCATCTCCTTGCCAAAAAAATCTTGATCGGAACTAATCCAATTTATGCAAAATTCTTTTTGGTATTTGAAAGAAGGAAATCATATATAGTATCATGTTTGTTAGTACTGAATTAATGAGAACCAATATTCCACCAAGAGATATCAATTTTCCTTTCCAACTAGATAGCCTAGCTTGTAGACGTTCTTCGACGTGTCTCCATTCCGCATTAGTCAGTTTTCGATAATGTATTGGTATCCCAAGGTACATGATCGGAAATTGACCCTGCTCGTAGCCAAAAATATCGGCATATTGAGCAGCTGCTTCTTGAGCCGCGCCAAAGCAAAACAATTCACTCTTATGGAAGTTAATTTTCAATCCCGACAATTGCTCAAATGCTGAAAGTATCAACTTCAGATTCGCAGCTTTATCTAGATCATGTTCCATAAAAAGGATTGTATCGTCTGCATATTGAAGGATAGATAGACCACCATCAACAAGATGTGGAACTACTCCTTCAATTTGGCCATCCACCTTAGATCGTTCAATCATGATCGTCAACATATCCGCCACTATATTAAATAGTATAGGCGATAGCGGATCACCTTGTCTTAGACCTTTTTTTGTCTGGAAGTAGCGGCCAACGTCATCATTGACTTTTATTGCCACACTACCTCCAGTAACAAAATTGTGGATCAAGAACACCACTCCTCTGAGAACCCTTTCATTCTCAAAGTCTGTAGTAAGAACATCCATTTGACCTTGTCATATGCTTTTTCAAAGTCTATTTTAAATATCACCCCATCAAGTTTTTTCGTGTGCATCTATTTGACCACAATGGGTTTGTCTGCATCAGGGTACAAAACGACTCCCAATGTTTGGTCGCACGCAGTTCGCCATTTTGGATAGTTTCATGCAAGTATTGAACGTTTGGTTATGTGCAATGTTCATGATATGATAACCTTTTCAGTTTTGGTTGTGAGCTTACCCATCACTCCTCCAAGAATATCAACACAAATAAGTACATCGGAAAAACAACTAAAGTAAGTGGCAGCACCATCTAAACAGTTCACAACTATGTTACTTCACCACGCACCACGAGTTCACCGACAATTGCTTGTGATGTACCATAAGTTTATCACTCGAGAGGTTTAGGATATACCACCTCACAAAATATACATACATGGTATCAATTTGATCAAGTCCTCTTAACTAATTGAGGGGATATATGTCAAGATCTCATACAAAACATATCACCATCAGCAATAGATCACTAGATGTTCATAGGTAGTGCTTGGGCCGAAAAGAAGTAAAATCACTGCATCTTGCGATCAGGTCATGCAAAGATTGCTGATACCTGAGCGAAGTGTGATGCATCCACTCTCGGGTTGGGATAATGACCGCTGGAGATGATCTTCATCTGAACATAGTTCGGAGTGTGTAATTGGCTTACTGATGGACTTAGCGTGCTTTAAGTAATCCTAAAGTGAAGGTAGTGTGTTAGTTAGAAACATACGAAGAAGTTAATCAATGAAATAGTGGTAATTTAATCTAACCGCGATGTGGACTAAGTATTGTTCATCCTCCATGACAATGGACGTTTGTCTTCCCACCATTAGGCTTGCACACAGATCGCCCACTTCGTTTACCACTCCAAAAAAGATACGAAACAGGTATAGGTGGTATCCATATTTCAAATGAGAAAAACAGATTTGTTAGTTCACGACATGACAACATTATATTGTTGTGAAACATAACATTTTGTCCATGTCGTTGCGGGATTGTATTGGTGCAATTGATGGTGGTTGTGCCAAAGTCACAGTATGCCACATACATGGGTAGAAAGAACTGGACCGGTCAGAATGTATTTGGTGTTGTTGATTTTCTCAAATTCACATACATGCTAACTGGTTGGGAAGGATTAGCCTCTTATATAAGCATTCTTGCCGACAGCATGAGTCGATCATGGGATCAATATTATTCTACGTACAAGATGCTGGAGATGCATGTCGCTCTGGTGTTATTCTATCCTTCGGGAGAACCGGGCACTATCCTAATAGTGCAAAGGGATTTTCAGTCCGAGGCACTCTACGCTTAGTTATGGTTGAGACTTGAGAGTGCATTTGATGCTTGCAAAAACAATTTAAGATCCTTAATCAGAAATCATTCTACCATTTCACCATCCAAGTTAAGTTTGTTATTACACGTTGCATTCTTCCTAAGTGGATCTTAGATTTTCGTGTTGCTGAGTTTATCCCGAAAGAGAGTGATGTGACCGCGGCTATGGTATCGATCTCATGATAATGAAACTTGGAAGACTGAAGATGGAGTGGGCTGACGAAATGTAACACCAAAATTTGTTGGCAACCAAAGATACTGCACAACATGAGCTAGATCGTGTTTATCTAATCCCCTTAAAAATGGCGGAAGTCAGACCTACATCTGCATTCTCATCACTTCCACTCAAATATTACATATGATCTGCTATCTTATCTAAAATATTTTATGATCTCTACATATCCAGATGATGATGAAACGCCAATGATTGTGAATCGAACAGCAGCTGATAGAAGAATCTAACCAGAGTACTCCAAAAACTCAGTTGTCACTATTTTTCATCTTTGATCTTCTTTGCAATGCCAATTTACAATACAGTGAGGATTGAAATGGACGACGCAAAATAACCAACGCTTAGCTCTGGAAAACCTTTCCAGAGGCTAAAAGGACCACGAGCTTTTCCAATAGAAGCTCAGGATCCTTACCAGGGGCATCCGACCCCTGGCATTTCAATATAAAATTGAACTCCCAAGAAAAATGGGAGACCAAACTGAATAAAGAACCAATCAATCAAACCGAGGACCTAACAAGAAATATCAAATTGATCTACAATTACCCTGACCAGACTAGATTTGATTTTTAAAGAAAAAATGGCATGTATATATGTACATGATCTGTGCACAGGTCTTGAGTGGCGAAAGGAATGTGGAAGAGATTCGCATGCTGAAGAACCACCCATTTAGTCCTTTCTTTGGTGTAGGAAGGTGAAACCAGAATTCTCCCGGATCAGAGGTGGCATATCAACATCCGTTACCTCGATTTCTGTCATTGACTTTGAGATATCATCCACCGAAAATGGAATGCTGTGGTTTCAAGTATCATCGACAGTGTTAGATCAGAGACAATGGAATAACTGTGTGGACTAATTACTGAACCTGGAACAGGAAATAACCTTGAATCATCATCCAACAAAAAAGAACTGCTCACTGCATTGTTCGAGTCTTCTGTCATCATTATTCTCATACTTGAGATGACCTACAGTCATTTTTTTTTCACCGTTTAAAACTGGAACTGTGTGGTGAAGGAACACAACCAGCAATTAAATCAAGTATAGCAAACTTACATCTGACGAAACTGTGTGGGTGCCATACTTGTCATCCCAATACATTGTACTAATTCGATATAGCTGTTGTATGCTAAGGACCTGAAAGTTTCCAAAATATGTGACAATTTATAACTCATAACCAGCATATGCTTTAATGACTGGCAAAGCTCATCCAAGTTCAAAGTCACTTACAGGGCACAAATCATTGGTGATTTCTTTCAATGTTTTCTTTGGCTTTTGATGAATTACCTAATAAGACAAGCATACAACACATTAGCTTATACAACGTTCACATAGGAAGTTGCAGATAATGCGTCCAACCAGTATAGAACACATACAAGGAATCCAACAGCCTGCCTAATATGCTTCAATTCTTCCCAGGAAGAACCTGCATACTATAGACAACAAAAAATTAGCACACAAATTAAGTATCAGAAAGTATTTTAAAAAAGACATCTACCTCTTCAGTGGCATAAATGCACCACTGCTCTAACTCCGCCAATCCAGCTTTTACATATTCTCCGTTGCTAAATGAACAGCACTCACGCCGGAGAAGCAGACTACAGGATATGAAATATCTTAAAATCCTAGGTGAAAGAAGTAAAATGTACCGCCAGTAGAGCAAGAGCCTATCTTACCTATTGAACAACTGAACGTTAATAAACGAAAATATCTGAGTGAACACCTTGCTGATTAAGAATGAAGGGACCTGTGCATATCAACAAATTAGATGTTAATGCATTATTCTCACTCGAAAATAGCGTGTCCATTTATAGTTTCAGGTTACATACATAATTGGCTTTCAAAACGTTCAGGTAGTTTGTTAATATTTTCACAATACTTTGCCAATGGGCAATCAGAGTTTGTTGGGCCAAGGCATTTGCTTGAGAACGAGATCCTTTTATCAGACTTGCACGAGATGTCCTTGGTGCCTGCAAGCAAGTAAACAAACCCTGAAGTTTACCCTTTTGATGTGAAATAAAAGGAATTGCAGAGCCAACAATCGTACCTGGATGCAAAGACCGAGCAATGGAGATATTTCTTTCTTCAGATTGTCTCTAATCATTCCATAGATCTTCTCGAGGAAGGCTGTGAGCTGCTGCTTGAAAAGCAGAGCAGGATACTTGGCTTCAACTTGACGGAGATCACCTAGTCCTCCAATCAAGCGACTACCAAGAAAAGGTCGCGCAGCACTTTGTGGTGAAGCTCGAATTCCCTTTTGTTTTCAGCAGAGATGGTATTAAGAAATTATCATGCTATAGAATAGAAACAAGAAGCAAAGAACTGGATATGAGAAAGATGTTTTACCGAAAAAACCCTCCCAAATGATGCAGTAGTTGACCTTCGCCTCTGAGGAGTGAGTCCGGCTGCTCCAGTTGTTTTCAGTGTCCGTTGTAGTAGCAACAGTAATGTGGATGAATTGGAGAGCCAATATGCTAACTTGTCGTTATTGTCCGGGACCTTTGGAAAGAAACAGTTCGAACTTGACTATATAGCACTATAGCAGTATCATAGAGAATAGCTGGAAAATGAGAATCTAAATCTGCGCTGTTGCAGTATTTGTTAAACTTCAATATTTGTTACTGCTGTTTTACTTGACATATGTAACTCAAGGTCCATCATGAATGCCTAAGGTATCAATGAACAGTTAAATCAAACTAACCAAAATTGAATTGTATTTCTGACAGAAAGAAGGGTTCCCCAAGAAACAGGTGTTGAGTACACCTACCTCTATAGCAGTGCCAATTGTTTGAATAATACGGTCAAAAACACCAGTTCTTTCAACTTCAAATGATCTCCAGTGCAGAAGACACCTGTATATAACACAAGCTGCAATAGCCCTACCACTGGAGAATCCCAGATCTTGTGATACACACTTGATTAGCAGGTCCTGATTTTCCTGGAGCATAATATGCATATATACAATGTTAACTAATAAATCATATATGATGAAAAAGATATCTCATTAGAACGACACAAATGATACCATTTTCAGGATCAAACAGGAAAAGGTGCATAATTTTCTATTGAGGGGTAAGATGGAGCAAACAAAGTAGTCAACAAATAGCATACCTGTTGCTTCTCGTTAAGCGATTTTTGAGGTTTCTCTTCAGCCTCAAGCTCTTTGAGATTCAGTGGGATGGGGGTTACATTCTGTACAAAGATTTCAATACATGAGTTATTTTTCATATCAGTTACTTTTTGAATTGTAAGTCATATGTATGGTCATGTTCTTTCCACTTACTGGGGATGATTTCACCTCCAAATTTGGAATATTCCCATGTTCTGAAGTTCTCAGCTAACAAAATCAGTCAATTTGAAATATTAGGTCATTATGATGAAAATAAGAATATATTTGTATAGAATGCAAGTACCAGGGGCATGACATACTTGGAAAGGAGACTTGGGATATGCAGCTAATGTTTTTGCGGTAGGAGAAATTGCAACAGCCTGTTGACGAAGCACCTTGTTCTCAGACTCCATATTAGTTGCTTTCTCTTCTAGCCTGTTTACATTTGCACAAAGTATTAAATATTTTTGCAGAATAAATAAACAGTGTTAAACTGCTAATAAAAGTACAACAGAGGCATCCTCCTTAACAAGCAATACATTAATTCGAATAAACAATAACTGGTAGTTTTATTCGGGTTGTACCTCTGGGCGGTGTCCTGAAGTTGCTCGATCTTTTTCTCTGCGGCTTCAAATTTCTTCATTAGTTCTTCACTTCTCCGTTCAGCTTCAGCATGTTCTTTCTTTGCAGTCTCTGTGGCTTGCCTTTCAGTTTGCAGCAAAGCCTGCAAATCCAAATCCAGCCAAAGTTTGCCTTTATCATACAACAAACATAGGTTTCGGAATTCCAACCCTGATTTGCCCTTTAGTTCAATCACTATAAAAAAACATAGCACTTCACATACTACAGCAGAACTTTCACTTTATTTTTCTCTGGGCTAAACGGAGACACCTGACAAATTTATTTCGTATGAACATATGATAGGAAAAGGTGGGACAATCTTCCAGTGCAAAGCAGAGTGTTAGGTTCAAACGAACATAGAGTTTAATATTGTTGTCCATGAAAAATGACCAACATATGACCTTGCTTCCAAAACATTAGGGTAAAATAGGGTTATGCTATGTCACCAGCTCTGCATAATTGTATATAACCAAGTAATCCGTCGATATATCACAAATACATGACGTTTTAGACATGTTGAAACTATATGTGTAAATTTGATTCTTATACATACATTGGTCAAAGTTACATCTTGGGGACTGCGTCAATGTAAAATACGTCATCCATTTGTGATTTTGTGATATGGAGGGAGTAGCAGATAAAATTAAATAATTGCATGAGACGAGGACAACTGATTCAGCTGCCACCATACCTTCAGTTGATCTACTTCAGCTGTTAGAGAGTTAACTTTTTCAGTGTCTTCGATCAATACAGGAGTCTCTTTGATCACCGGAGGTGCTTCTTCAATTGCCTTTCTGGCTGCTTCTCTTTCCTTAACGACCATGGACCTTGCTTCTTCAACTTGTAGCTGTATATCACGCAATGTTCCTTGCAGCTTAGCAATTTCCTGAGCTTTTGCTTCCTCAAGGTCAGTCTGGAAAAATAAAAATCAAATAGAAACATTCATATTAGCAAAGTCCAAAAAGGGCGACCAGTACTAGGACTCAAATGAACAAATCACAGATACCCTTAATCTCTTCTCCAGTCCCAAGCGCCATGTTAACTCTTCAACACGCTTCTCAAGTTTATCTTTGGCCTCTTTGAGGGCCCCTGTCTCTCTTGCAGCCTGCAGATGATTCATGAATTACACAGAGATGACACATGCGCCATGGTAAACAAAATTGGAGGAATGCAAAGCGTAAGGGTATTACCATCTTGAGATTTCTGAGCTCTCGTCTTGCAAGCCTTTGTCTCCAGGCACACTGGTAAGTAAGAACTGCTTTCTGCAGATTTTTGTAATGTGAATAGTCTCTGTGGCAACGCCATCGAGCCTGTGTTCAAAATGTCACGTCACATGTTGCCTTTAATAATGAGTCAGGGTAGAGAGTAGTGAAGTTTCAGAAATTCGATGGACCTTGGGCCATGGAATGTTTAGTAAACACGATGAATATATCTAATAGCAATTTGACCAGAACAGGACATACTTGGATATGGACAGCTGCTTTAGTTTCCTTTCTGAATCTGAATTCTTTGCGAGCAGACATTGCCCTTAAGCCTGTCTGCAGCGTGACTGCAGCTGCTTGCAGTAGTAAATAAGATTCGCGTGCTTTGTGACGACGCACGTTTTTTTGTATTTTCACTGCTGCTGCTTCTCTCCTCATGCACTCATATAAATTACGAACCAAGGTGCCTAGTTACGACAAGAAAAAATATGAGCGCATGAAATCTGTAGAATGGTACAGCAACTGCATTACAGGATATGACAACAGGATCAGCCTGCCTACATGGACCATCGGCCAGCGGGACACTTTAAGCTGTGTGCATGCAAAAAGAAAAGGGTGGTACCTCTAACGAAAGATTGTAGACGCGTTGCTGATCTTTTAACCAAAACAAACTGTTTCCGTGCAATATATGTACGCATTAGTCTCTGTATAATTCTTGCTGCTTTTCCTAACACCTCTGCCCTACGTGCATCCAGATCAGCCATTTGTCCAGCTCTCAGAAACACCTTTGTTTTTCCTATCTGGAAATCAACCAGATAGACTACATAAGAATTGAGAGAGACACAATTCTACTTCCAATTTATTAAAATGATTAAATTTGCTGATTTTGCAAGTAGACCGGTGCTGCAATCCACATCTGGAAGATGGAAGCTGCTCCTGAGGTACCCTTTCTTATATACTCCCTCCGTTCCACAATATAAGATGTTTTAGGCTTCTTCCACAATCACATGTGTACACATGTATCTAGACATGTTTTAATGTTATGTCCACTCATTTTGGTCCGAATCTAGACAACATGTGAACGCCTAAAACATCTTATGTTGTGGAATGGAGGGAGAAGATGTCAAGATAGACGTCACAGAAAGGACAGTACATAAGAATCACACAGAAGAAACATCTCACATATTGTATTGGGAGTCAAGTTTCGGAATTTGTATTGTAAAAGTGTAAGAACATTCAGTAATATAAAGAGAAACAATATTTTGTTCTCTGAAATCATTGCATGGTGATAAATGTCCTTGGCTTGCTATCCTAATCTAAATGGTATGAAGCACCAACGAGTCAAATGAAATGAGTGATTCATCCTTATAGTGGTTCCATGTCCTACCTGGTAGTTCTCCAGCCTCATTTTCTCCAGAATCTTTTGACATGCAATCTTATCATCATTGCTGGAATATAAAAATAAAAACAAGCACTAATGAATAGCTTGAAAGATAAAATAAGTGTCCAATAAATGAGCAGAAGATTTTATTTTTGGTTTCTGTGTAGATTGCTTACCTTCCTTCTAGAAGTTCAGGCCCAAGAACACCAAAGCGATTAACAAATTCATAGAATGTTTTTCTAGTAGGGTATCCAGCACAGCTTATCCTGATAGCTTCAAGAACACCCTGCAAAGTCAGTATTAGTTCAACAGAAGATATGATAAGAATAATGGAAGAGTATATGACTCTTACTCCACATCGTAGTTGTTGTATCACGTTTGTGTTCTCAAAAATGGCTGGCTTGAGGAGATTGTTGGGCTTCACACATCTAATATAATGGGGTTCAGTAGAGCTCAAGGTCTCCATGAGAGATGAAAGTTGCAGCTGAGAATCATACAGAAAGAAAGTCAGAAACACATTAAGGACTAAGGAGAATCACAAGATTTACTTTCTCTATTTGAAGTACTGGACCATGAAAAACCATAATTACTTTTAACTGTGACGTGCTTACAGGAGATAACTAAAACAGTGAGTAAACGGGCAGAAAAATGCTGGAGGCACATCTCTATTAGCCCGTATTGGTACGATTTTACTCATTTTTAGGGTACAAGCTTGGGGGTTACCAATCCAGCTAGCTTAACAGGATAGCCTGCCCCAGCTCATGTGGCCCAAATCATATCAGGACTATACTTAGTCAGATCCCGAATAAGATCACCTCTAGTACAAGTGAGAAACATGGGTAGCATATTTTAATAATGATTGATGAGAAAGTGACAGTGGCATCCATATGCTATTCCAACTCTAAGAGATTCTATTGGCAACGTGTGCTTAATAAACTATACACGACATAGCTTCTACAGAATTAAGTTGAAGTTCACCTTAAAACGTGAACCTATAGATGAAAATTTTGAAGACTTTGACGACTCTTCAGGGAGTGAAGGAAATAAACCGGCTACAAAAGGGCACGAAGAAGCATTCAGCAAATCCTGGTGTTCAGCCACCACATAATCCTTGTTCTTGTCTATGAAATGATCAGCCTGGTATGTCACCTGTGGACGGTATAAGAAATTGTCCAATCAGTACCATACCTGTATTTTCTATATGACCATACTTATCAATTTGATAAAGAAAGCTTACATCACCAGCATAATGGACGACTGTAAAGTCTGTACGTGAAAGCTTTGGTTTGACAAATCGCTTGTTATTCTTAAAAGTTGTGTACAGTTTCTGCGCAAATGTCTCATGTGTTGATCTGGGAAACATACTGTGCACATAAATATAGTAAACTTTGTAAGACACAAGATGTCAGATTTCAGTTCAAATAATATAGAATCATACTAGAAATCATTGTTGAAGCAATCTATGTTGCTTGCACTGGAATGGTAAATGGAAGTTACGAAACATACCATGCTTCATCCAGAAGTGCAATCAATCCACCTTTCTGAAAATAGCAGAACACATCAATGATATTACTACAGAGAGAATACTTGCAATGAGCAATGTGCTTGCTCTAGTTTTCATTATTCAAATACCAAAAACTTGTTTGCCCATCCCTTAGCTCGTTATAGAACTACGAGTGTTAAGAGTTGCTAGTTTGCAAATGCCAATTAGCTACTTTTTATTGCTTCTTGGATATCAACGTATACCAGTAGACTCAACTATGTTAGAACGTTATGAGCATCACAAAAATGGGTTAATTTACCACAGATAGCTTCAAATCTTAAGCCCAAACCCTCATCAATCCATTTTATACCCCTTAGCTCTTTCTGAAGTCTAAGTTTCACCCCTTAACTCTAAAACCAGATAAAACAGACTCAACTTGGCCTGAAGGGCTTTGGAGGAATTACAGCATTTTTTTATCTTTCAATCCACCAACTTTACAAGGAAAAATATATATAACCTAGATAGCCCAACTTTTGAGTGTATCATTTTGGAGCCCACGCTCCATGTTTCCATTTATTTTGAACATTCAAAAGATGTATTTCAGACTTCCAAAAAATGTGAAAAAAAATAAAGGGCCACATGTATCCTGAGTTCCAAATGCCTTTTTTGAACTTTCAGTCTCTATTTTCCTTCAGAAGTTACATGATAACAACCTTGCATTTTGTGTGCCATGTCATGGTATGAAAAACATGAAGAAATATTTACCTTCTCAATCAAGTCTAACACATCTTGATTGTCAACAAACTCTATGTAACTCCAGTTTATCTCCTCCCTCGTATATTCCTCTTGCTCCATTTTGAAAACATGCTGCAAGGCAACATCACAAGTTAAATCCAAGATCAGAAATATCTACTTTTGTGATCTAGTGTGCAACTTAAGTGCCTTGCCAGCGCTCTTCTTCTACTACAGAACGACACGCAGTTTGGTACGTGTTCGAGAAAAATAAAGAAATATCTTAGAATAACAGACATGGTTGAAACCAAATCCATGAAATACCTGGTTAAAATGTTGCTGCAGCTTTTCATTTGTATAATTGATGCATAACTGTTCAAAACTGTTCAGAGGAACGCAACCACTTGCTTTAGCAAATTCTGTGAACTGGGTTGTCATAAAATTCAGGAAAGGTGGAAAACACTAACCTGTTAAGTTTGAAACTCTCAAACCCATAGATATCAAGAACACCAATCAATTGTTTAGAGTTTGGATCCTGTCCAATGGAGACATTAATTTTTTCCACAATCCTGTACATAGGTCACGGTAACAATGCAAATGTCAAGATTTGAAGTAAATAAAAATCTACTTGAAGTTTTCTGCCAAAGTATCATTACCAATCAAACAATCGGGAGTATACTGTTTTCGCTAATGCATCTCTGCTAGCAAGTGCAGACTCAGGATCGAGTGTTCTAGTAATAATTTCTTCAGGGGTAACTATTACTCGTGTAATCAGTGCCTTCTCCAAATTATTGCAATCACACCTGCAAGAGACTTGTCAGCATTCTGAGCTGTATTCACACTGAAAATGTAGAGAATAAAAGGTACAACACCTCCTTTGGAAGGAGAAAATTTACTCACTCCAATAGCTCGGCCGCAGTGTTAAGGTGAAATCTGGAGTTATCATCCTTAATCACAGATGAATCAACTTCTGTTCCCTTGGCAAAATTTATATTTCCAATATGAAGTACAGCTGCTACAACCCTGAATATAGCTTCCTGTAAAATAAATCGATAGTGGTGTAAGTCATTATTACTGAAACTGGTATTCTCAATAGCTTCAGTATAAACGACACAGACCTGTTCTTCCTCATTGATTCCAACTATGTCCATGGCCCTCCTTGTTGCTAAATACTCTTCTGCATCATTAATTCCTTCGACCTCAATACAGCTTGACTGATTGAGGTAATGAAAAGATCTAGCAGCAGCCAACTTATACCTCTGAACATCCTGCAAGTTACAGGAATCCATTGTAAAGAGTGGATCTTTTAGACTACATAGAATTACATATACAAAAGGCAAATAGTCAGGTAGCGATAGTGAGTCAATGTGAAAATACCTCAGGTGGTGCAGCACAGAGAAAATAAAAGCAATGATAATTTCTTTCAGGGGCATTTATTTGGCATACACGGGATCTTTCCAGCAAGTAAGTTCTGATAGCAGCTCCAGAGATTCGTCCAGTCTTGTCGAATTGGATCTCCACAAACTTACCAAAGCGACTTCACCATAAATTACAAAACCAATAAGGATGTCAAACAACCAGCTGGGGATCTCTCAAAAAAGGGAAGAAGGAATTCCACTGAACGAAAATAAATGTAAACAATCGAGCAAACAATTACCTTGAGTTATTGTTCCTCACAGTTTTTGCGTTGCCAAAAGCTTCAAGAACTGGGTTTGACTGAAATACTATTGGGTATAAGACAATCGCCAATTCCAAACGTTTTCCATTTGAAAGCCACAATTAGTAAGAAATAAAAAGAAAGGTTGAACGCCCTTGCCTCTAGAACTTGTTGCTCTACAGTTCGCCCTTCTACTCCAGATCGCCCACCTAAGTGTGCTAGATATCTCATAAGCATCTTTGTTGTTTCAGTCTTACCAGCACCACTTTCTCCACTGACCAATATAGAATTGTTTTTCCCTTCATTTATCATTTCCCTGGTTTCCCATAATATTAATAGATTGCATCAGGATAATTTAGGTATTGATATTGGGCCATGTATGACAAAGTACATGAATATCGTATAACAAGAATTCACCTATAAGCAACGTCTGCAATTGCAAAGACGTGAGGACTCAGTTCCCCAAAATCTGCGCCCTTGTATTGTTCCATCATGTGGGTGTCATAAAGATGTGGCAATCTTTGGAATGGATTTATGGCAATCAATATGCTACCAGTATAAGTCTGAGAATGGAGCAGAATGGTTATCATGTGCGGTGCAAGTTATACAATTTTAAGATTTTTCACACAAAAGATACGGACTCACATATATTTCATTCAGTTCATAACGCGTAGCAAGATTCTGTAGAACACCAGGCTCGTGTAAGTATGATAATCTTGTCATATCATCCACTCCTCCTGGTGGAGCTTCCATATCCTTGGGGAAAACTTTTGATCTGTCCGTAGTAACCTGTACAAAAGCACTAATGAAATTCACAATCCATATTCTGCCAATAAATAAATAAAACCTACAGCCCTATCGAAATCATGTGTAAATAGTGACCAGGGCCATAAGGTTCCTTTTTTTAGATTTAAACTGAGCAGCGTAATACACTCCAGGGATGTTAAGAAGGATATACTAACTACTAAGAAAACAATGTATAATTAATTCATAATAAGATATGATCAGCAAAATGCATAAGAAATTGGAAACAGTACCTTTTTCCCATTTGATGTCTGCACATGAACTTCGTTGTTTTTTATGCTGACAACATCGCCATCTATCCATGCTAGAGTTGGGTCCTCCACCCAAACATGAGAACCAACAATGATGTTTGCCGGAGTTCCCTGCAAAATGAAATGATGCAGCAATCAAAGAGTTGTCAAAAGTAACCTGAGATTTAATGGGTGATCGACTCTGCCTTCCGCACTCATGCTAGTGAAATGTGACACGTCTTGTTTTACGGTCATGCATATTTAGTGAGAGTATGGATAGAAAAATATATTTTGAATTGCTGCTGGTTGTGCCCAAGATGAAGCACTAAGGCCTGATGAATACTTAACCTATTATTAGTAAGCAATGTTACGGCACAAGAAAGTGAATTAAACCTATGCACCAACCGGTTCACCCATAAGCTTAAGCTATACGGCGAAGGTGAGCCATATAGTCATACTTACACTCAGCATCCACCTCTGCGAGGAAGGGCATCTCTTCAGTGATCATGCTCACAGCTTGGTAGATTTGGAAGCAACGCAACGCGCTCAACATTGCCAGCCTACTCGACACAATCATGATTCATGGCCAAGGCCCGATCGTAGAGATAGCAGGACAATGGGTCTTTTGCCGCTATTGCCGGTCTTAAGGGCATGGTGTTGTAAATTAGGATGTGGCCCTTCTTAGGGTTTAGAAATAACTCTTTTCTTCTATCAATGCATTGAGACACAAAGATTTTTCACGTTTTCTCAAAGAAAAATATGACGGCATTTCAAGTTGGCCATAATTATTTATCCCTACAACTCTAGGTTTTGGCATGGACTCAAACTCAGATACCGTTGTGTTTTTCCTAAATTTGTGCCTGAGGGATTTGAACTCATGACCTCTTGGATCTAACTGTCTAATACCATGGTTTTTTAGTCGCCGACTAATCGCCGAGTCGTTTTCTCAAAACCGCGGCGACTCGCGACTAATCGGCGACTTGGAGCGACTAGTCGCCGACTTGGAGCAACTAATCGCTGAGTCGTGGGCGGTTGGCGACTTGCTTGAATCGCGACTCAAAAACCATGTCTAATACAATACTGAGTTTCATGCACCGAACATTTCACCAAAAAGGTGGGCAATATATTCATATTTCAACAGGAGGTAGATAAGCGATGGGGAATATAGCTTATGGGGGACGGGGATCACAAGAAGCTAGGCAAAGAAATAGCAGATGATAACATATGCCATGTCTGAACACCACAATAACTACTCCCAGCAAAATAAGCACAAGAACAGCTCGCTAAAATTTCATCATAAATATCTCCTGTAATAAAAAAAAAATCAACCCCAAGGACTGAGCATGTTGGGATGTTTTTATTAAAGCATATATAAATCAGTGGGAATAGCACCTACTTCTCTTTGACTGCCAGGAACTCCCATAGTAACCCGCAAAAATATGAAAAGCCACCAGACTTTCATTTGTTAACTGAGAAAAACGAGAAGAATACGGTGCTTATTTTGTTGGGGGCAGATTATAGCTATGTAATTATATATAGACATCACATCTGTCATGTTGTAGTTTGAGCTTCACTCGCTCACCGGTCATTCATTTTACGGAAACAATAGAGCTAATATCATATAAACCTAAAAATGCACGTTGACATATAAAAGGTGTGCCTTCATTACCAGCTCAGACATCAATTGCACACATAGAGAAGTGGTAAGGTAAGATATTTCACAGTAAGCAATCAACAGAGGGGTTGGGGTATCCCATTCTTTGTCGCGTTACTGCTGAAGAAACTTGGCTGTGGATGAGAGCTTAGACTAATAATTTCTGCCTTCACTGTAATTCGCGGGAAATGGTACCCCCAATTGACCGCCAAAGCTATCGCAGATATGTATGAGAAGAAGCTCATTTATTTATTTTGCGAAAAGAGAAGAAGCTCATTTGAACGTGGCTTAATACTTATACCTAGTGTACTGTGAACTATGGCACGTCATGTAACAAAAGTAAAAGGAGGCTTAGCAAATTTATCAATTCGGATGCCCGAATCCTCGAGAACTCCTTCAAACTTCAAACCACCCACGAGCCTTCAGGACCAATCCAAAACCTCGAACCCTAGCAATAGTAATCCGATCCGCGGCAACTTGGAGCGAAGCGCACAGCACCTAAGCTAGTAATTAGGGAAGCGAAAGCATAAACAAGTACACGATCCGGACAGTACCATGGGCAGATCAGGCTAGGATCGGAGGAGGGGCAGGAAGCCCTCAGCTCCAGTAGAGGGATCTCGCCGCCGGAGAGGTCGGCGGCCGTCGCGCCAGCCAACTGGACTGGCTCCGCTCGGCCTCCTCCCCGCTTAGTTACCTACCCCCTTTGCTTAGCTGGTTGCTGCAGGTTGTCGCCTTCCTCCGACCTTCTCCCTTCTCTTGTACGCGATTCGCGCAGTTTACTTCGCGATTGCTTGGACCGCGCGTCGCTTCGCCGTCGGCGATGACGGCGCGTCGGCTTCCTGCGTCGCGACGGCGAGTTGGGGAAGGAGGGGCGAGGGCAGAAATGGTAATTACGCGCTGTTTTAGTTTTCTTCCGTTTGAAACAATCGACGAATTCTGGTCTTGGTCCTGAAATGCGCTGTCTCCGGACGGCTGAGCAGTTAAGTATTTGCAATATTTTCCTTGAAGGGCCTGTGGTTTAGTCAATTTTCTTGAAGGGCCTCATAGCATTTGCTTTTCATCCTTCATGTTCAAAATTATGAAAAAACGTGTAAACTAAGACATTATTTTATGTTGTTCTAGCACCTCTTCTCTGTTCATGTATAAAAGTCCCCCCTATTTTCATTCAACCGCCAATTTACCAGTAAAATATAAGTAATACGACATAAAGAGTACATCATTTTCCACAGGAGAATCTTGGTCACCACATGCACGGTACGTGCACTTAGCAAACCAAAAATTATTGATTATCCAAAAAAAATGTATATCAATGTATTCGTATATGAAAGGGGTTTCCAACTGTATATTTTGTGGCATAAAATTTATATGTGTGATCAACTTGATTATCAAAGTCAGACTGGAACACATGTATTTGATACTCTGTGTTTCTAAAATTCACAGATAATATTTTTCGATAAATCATCACGTCATCTCAAATAGGCGAGAACTGCTACCTTCGCTTGTTTCTTACACGTTATACATATAGGAAAATAAAAATTGTTACAAGGATTACCCTACAAGTATTCGCTAATAATAAATACACACATGCATACGGTAATTAAAATTTAATACGAAAACTGAAGAAGGGAAAACATCATCATCTACTATGGACAAAGTAGCAACTAGTAAATAGAGCATCTCTTACTAGGAAAAGGGAACCTACTATTTAATTATCGGGCTCCTTCAGCTTGGAGAGAATACATTATGTGACGCCTTAATATAAACGTTAGCATCACTAGACTCAAATTTTATTTTGTATTAATGTGTCTTGTAGGTTATAGTACTCCTACGAATATTCCGACTTCTAGAGATAATCACTTGTAATTTGGTAGCATACAATTATACAATTGGTGTTTTTGTCGCATGCCATGCCACAGACATCTCACCGTAAAAACCCGGAACATGTGCACTCTTCTTAAATAAAATTGATCAAATATTGCAGTGGATGACCAAAAAAGAACACACACAAAATATAACTCTCACTGAAAGGGACGTTTAGCTGTAGCCCCATCTATGACACTGACATCCAAATGAAAGATAGCAAAGCCCAAGAACAAAGAAACGATTCGGTGACTAAAGTTGCAATTTTGTGAACAACTACCGGAAAGAAACGAGCGCTTGATATTTCGCTCCCTGTATTGCCCGTGAATGAAGACGGGCACGCTTCTCTTTTTTTTTAGCGCAAGACGGCACGCTTTCGGTCACCAGCTGTTGGTTTCTCCTCCCATGACGAGATTGCCCCTCCGCGGATCGTGAGGCACAGCTTGCGCCTGGCGGCAGGTTGCGGCCAAGTCGGCGCCGTTCTGGCCGGTGGAGTCGGCCCGGGCTGCTTCCCAGGTCAGGGCCTCGAGTCCTTCTACTTCTAGGCTGGCAGCGGGCCATACGAAACACTGGCCTCGGGGGCACAAGCGACATCCTCTGTTTGCGGCCTCATGAATCCCTACGCCTACGGAAAAAAAATGTGACAACATGCATGCCAGTGCCACATTTAGCCTGTTCGTGCACCTATAATGTGACAACCCTACGCCTACGGAAAAAAATGTGACAACATGCATGCCAGTGCCACATTTAGCCTGTTCGTGCACCTTAGTGTCTAGATACATCCATGTTTAGACAAATCTAAGTCAAGTAATTTAGAACGGAGGGAGTATAATTTTGAAACATTTCTGCACAAATAAGCTAATCAAGCGTGGCGACTGGCAAGTGGAGCTTTGCACATGTCATAAACGGTAAATCACAAGGTGATTCGCGCAGATTGAGCCTGGGAAGGCTAAAAATATATTTGTTTGACCTGTTTTGGGGTCAGTTGAAAGGGAAACAAGGACAAATCCAAGCCGCCTTTGAACTTCACTATAATTATTTCAGTCTCCGATAAATTACGTAGATTTCTTTTCCACTCTTCCCACAATGACCTTGGGTCATAAGCAACCACTAATGTTGCAGAAGTTTATTTATAGGAAAAAAAGTATACCTTGCGACTTGAGAGTGGCTCGGTTCCCTCGACGGGAGAAGGAAATAAGGCATGTTTTGACTTGAAGCTACTGCCACAATTTGAATACTTTCTGTAAAAACTGAACAAAAGGATATATGCAATGCAACGGGAATTTTTTCAGGAATATTCATAATTCGGTTGGGCACAATAACCAAGAATCCAAATTTAATCAATGTAGAATATTTGTATTATTAACAACTAAAATTGATTGAGGTAATTGTATGGATAAAAGATTTATAATGCGAATAGTTTTCATGGATGGATAGAAAATCATTAATAATGTGGGATGCCATGGATAATAATGGATCAAATAGTGGATGATGTGGCTTAAAGAATAGATGATGTGTGATTAGTTAGTGGAGATGACATGGACAATTGATTGGTTAATAAAGTTAGTGGATGATGTGGATAGCTTGTATGTCGAGATAGAAAAATAATTAATGAAGTTAGTGGGGTTTTGCTTTATAAGAAGTATAGATATGTCATATTTTTGGAACAAACGTGGGTCTTATCATGAAACAAATGTGTTAACATAAATTTTCCCTTTTCCATGGGAATAACTGTTTTCCCATTTTCCAATGGATGAAAAGGGGTGCCTTGTGAAGAAAGTATCACAACTAAGATGCCAAATAGGACATTCATGAAATGTCGGCCCTATTGGACGCTTATTGCCGATATATTTTGAATTCTTGTTGTTTTGCTACATTTCATTGATTAAAAATCTGGGTATTTACATAAATTAATTTATAAATTGAACTATAAATACGTGATAGACTTCTCACGAGAATAAAAAAATTCATGTGCCCTAGCATTGATCCACACAATGTCCCTAGGAGGTGTTGAATAATTCAAAACAATGCAATGTCATGCAGATAATTTGCACTCAGTTTTGAGAAAATTCAAACAATATGAAAAGTGCTAAAAAAATGTCATTCTTTCACATGGACTCCTCTTCAGTTGTTCTTGGTTGACATAAAAATGATAAAATTTACTTTTGAAAAAACATGGTAATGTGCACTTTTTTTTGGGTGCAAACGTGGGTCTTACCATAATAAACAACAATGTAAAAGAGGATTTCCACTTTAGTGGGAAAATTGTTTTTCCATTTTCCAAACGACTAAAAAGGGGTCATCTTCGTCATCTTCTACACGTTGCGATGGAGCAACGAAGAAGGGGCTCTCGTCAAGCTCCTCGTCTCCCGACGAGACGTCCAGAACCTCCGTGGTCGGACCAGCCGCTGGCAGAGGGCCCGCGTCCTCTCCTTGAGACATGGTGCTCTCCCGGGACCCTTCGTCATCAGTGGTGGAGCCCGAAGAAGACCCCGACGCCTCGCCTTCCCCCTCGACCGGCCCGACCGGAGCCGCTTGAAGGGAGGCTTCAGCGGGCTTCTCCCTCCCCATCGAGAGCAGGCCCTGCGCCGAAAAATTCGGCATCGGCGTCAGGCGCTCGAGGCGCTCCGGCATCTCCAGGCGATGCAATGGCCTGGCGAGTTTGCCCGACGGCTCGGGGATATCGGGAGCTGTGAAGAGGATGTTCAGGACTCCCCTCACCACCTCTGCCTTCAAGCTAGCGCCGCCGAGGCGCATCTTGTCTGACCTCCCAGCGTACAGCCACATGGGCTTCACATGGGACTGAAGCGGAGCGATGCGCCGCATGACGAAGTCCCTGGTCACCATTTGGCCGGTGACGCCGTGCGCGCGGGCCTCGGCGAGATGCTCCTCCACGGGGACGAGGGAAGCATGGCTCAAAGGGAGGCTGCCCCAACCATCGTGCTTCACCGGGGGCCCCGCCGGCACCTCGAAGTGGGAGATCCCCTCCGAGATCTCCACATAGAACCACCGCCTCCGGAAGTCCTCCACCTTCTTCGTTATGCTTGTGATGGGAACGGTGCCCTTCCAGGTGATGGGGATGTAACGCTTCGCCATGCCGTCGGTGATTCGAAAGGAGACGCAGCCCGTGGTCTCGGAGGACGCTGTGAAGTGCAGGGCGAAGAAGTTACGAAAGAGGTCCACCGAGGGCATGACCCAACGTGTGCCTCGAAGAAGTAGGCGAAGATGGAGAGGATGAGGATGGAGTTGGGCTGGAGGTTAAGCACATGGATCCGGTAGTGCTTCAGGATGGCGATGAAGAACTCGGAGAAAGGAGGGACAAGCCCCGCATACAGAGTATGGAGGAAGATGGGGTAGAAGGGAGTGCCTTGCCCTCCGGGGGAACCCCCTGGACGAAGCCTCGTTTTTTCCCGCTCGCTGAAATCGGAGGAGGCCATGAATCGCACCCCCTCTAGTTTCTCAAGGGTCCGCATGCGGCTATCCAGCAAGGCGGGCTTCCACGCGTGGCCGCACCCTGCCGAGGTACCTTCGTCGGACGTGGCCGCGGCCTTGCTCTTTTGCGCGGCGGAAGCCTTCTTGGGCGACATCTCGGCAGCGGCGGAGTTTCGGAGGGACTAAGATGCAAGGGGGAAAGAGACAAGGAGGAGCGGGGAGAGTGATGGGGAATCTTGCCTGTACCTATGCCCTTAACCTCAGCGTGTAGCGGTTCCGTCAGACATGGCGGGCCCACCGTCACGACCGGGACACCGAAGAAGTCGAGGCGGCCGAGGCGACCCCCAGGCCATAACCGCTCGGCGCGTGTCCCAGCCCAGAACGGCTATTGGACCCCCGACGCTTCGCCTGCGCACATGGGCCGCAGCGTCACCATCGCGGGCCCGGGGGCTACTGTCAGCCCAATGAAAACCAGGGTATCATGGGCCGGCCCTTCTGGCCCCGGACACCCAGGAGCGGAAGACGACTAAAGACTGGGCCGTGGCGCCTGGCGAGCCCCGCGAGGCCTCGCCCCTCGCGGGGGCTTATGCGCTGGCAAAAACGACTAAGTCACCACGGGTCGGGGACCTCCTCGGGAGACTTTTTCCCTCTCGGGGTGGCGCAGCACTCGAAGTGCCTGGTGAGTTTCTGCCATCCTGGCAGAACGCACATGGAACCTGCACTCCGCAGCAGGATGACGCGCGCGCCTGCACACAGTGACAAACAAGCCACAGTTGCCATTCTCGTGCTTAAAGGAGGGCAACAAAGCTGCCTTGGAGGAGGATTACCAAGCATGCTACTCCGGTGCTAAGGGGACACACTACCGCTCCGCTCCAATGGCGACGTCATCGACATGACACCACAGACCTCTGGAGCGCCGGCCACCGCTCTGACCGGACGATGGCAAAGTCTGACGAAGACCAGCAATACCATCGACGGTGGACCTCGTCCACGACTCCTGGACCAAGGGTGCGCCGCCCTCCTGGACCGACGGCATGGAGGAACCCTAGCTTCCACCCCCGCGCTTATAAAAGGAGGGAGAGCACCACCGGAGGGGGGGATCGACCATTCAACACTGAAGACTACTAGTCCACTAGGAGAAAGGAGTTTCCACACTTGGGAAGCTCGGCCATTGTTGTAAGCTTTGCCCTCGGCAAGCATCCATGTGCTGTAACCTCACGAAGCAGTGCAATATCACATAGCAGGAAGTAGGGTCTTTACTCCTCGCGGAGGGCCTGAACCTGGGTACGAGCTGGTGTCCATCTCTGTCGTGATGCGTGTCATCGAGCTCGCCGTGCTTGGTCGCCGGGGTTGACGAGAGAGTTGTTAAGTGTCGTGTTCAGCCCCTTCGTTTCCTGGTTCACGGGGATCATTCTCCGACAATCTTTCACTACTGATTCCCCGAGAGTTCGATATTAAACCCTCGAGTCACCCTCGTGGGGAAAACACGTCTTCCACTTAGTACACACTCAGCACTTGGAGTCTCAACCTAACCCATTTACTTTTGACGCAGGTAACTACGCACCGGAGAGCAAGCTGTTTTCTGGAGCTGTAAATCAACCTCTTCAAGGGCCATCAGTCCTCCATATGTTGCTGCAAAGCATTGTTAGGAGCAAGAGCAATAGAAGCAAGCTGAGCAACTTTAAAATCTTCATTAGGCAATTCGGTTTCATAAGGAACTTTAGCAAATTTAGAGAAATTAAACTCATAAGATTCACCAGAAAATTTAGTGAAGATATTCTCTTTCTTATAGTCTATAACAGCACCACAAGTATTCAAGAAAGGTCTACCAAAAATGATAGGATAAGTCTTACTAGCAGCTGAACCAAGTACTAGAAAATCAGCAAGATATTTAGTCTTACCACATAAAACTTCCACATCTCTAACAATACCAATTGGAGAGATAGTTTCTATATTAGCAAGCTGAATAACCACATCAATTTCCTCAAGTTCACAAGAACCAATTTCATGCATAATTTCCCTGTAAAGCTCATAAGGAATGGCACTTGAACTTGCACCAATATCACATAAACCATAATAGCAATGATCACCTATCCTAACAGAAAGCACAGGAACACTAGTTTTCCTAGAGCTTTTAGGATGTGAAATAATATTAGAAGCATCTTCACAAAAGATAATATGACCATCTTCTATATTTTTGGTGACAAGGTCCTTAACCATTGCTACAACAGGTTCAACAGTTATTTGTTCATCAGGTTCTATAGCTTTCCTTGTACTTTTGTTAACAACGCTAGCTATAATAGAGTGTTCCTTTATTTTAGCAGGAAAAGGAACTTTTTCAATATAAGGTTCAGGAATAATGTGATCAACAGTGTTAACCTCAATAGATCTAGTCACAGGAGAAACAGTTTTATCTTTATAAGGTTCATGATAATTCTTAAAACCCTCCTTACGCATACCGAAATAGGAGGCAAAAGCTTTATAAAAATTTGCAACAACTTGAGAGTCAAGGCCATAAGTAGTACTAACATTTCGAAAATTATCAGTATTCATGAAAGTTTTAATGCATTTGAAATCATATTTTATACCTGACTCTCTACCTTTGTCGTTCTCCCATCCTTCAGTATTCTCCTGAATCCGATCAAGAAGGTCCCATTTAAACTCTTCTTTATTACGAGTGAATGATCCAGAACAAGCAGTATCCAATAGAGTTTTATCTTGAAAGGAGAGCCATGCATAGAAGTTATCAATAACAACGTTACCAGGAAGCTCATGAATGGGGCATTTGACCATTAATGACTTCAATCTCCCCCACGCTTGGGCAATACTTTCTCCATCATGAGGCCAAAAATTATATATGAGGTTTCGGTCTTTATGAATCTCACTTGGAGGATAGAATTTATAATAAAACAGAGGTACAATTTCCTCCCATCCAAGAGAAGGCCCATTCTTCAACAGTTTATACCAATGTGCAGCTTTACCAGACAGCGATAAAGAGAATAGTTTCTTTCTAACTTCATCCATTGAAATACCTGCACACTTGAATAACTCGCATAATTCATGTAAAAATAATAAATGATCACCAGGATGGACAGTTCCATCCCCTTCATAGCGGTTATTCGTAACACGTTCGACAATTTTCATAGGTATTTTGAAGATCTCTCCTTAATGAAATATAGGAGCAGGCAAAAATAAAAACAGCACGTACAGTAAGAGTTTTCCTTACCAATTCCACTTACCAATAGCGCTTCACTCCCCGGCAACGGCGCCATAAAATAGTCTTGATGACCCACAAGTATAGGGGGTGTATCGTAGTACTTTTGATAAATAAGAGTGTCGAACCCAACGAGGAGCAGAAGGTGTTGACAAACAGTTTCGATATGGAATTCACTTTAAATGCTAGCAGACAAGTTTTTAGGGGTTTTTTATATAGCAGATAAATAAAGTACAAGTAAATAAAATGTAGTAATAATAATTGCAGCGAGTGGCCCAATCCTTTCTTCAGCAAAGGACAAGCCGGTAGGTTTACTTATGATGACCAAACGTTCTTGAGGACACACAGGAATTACGTCAAGTGCTTTCGCTTCATATAGTTGATTAATCTTCATTGTTTTGATAAGTGTTGTGTGGGTGAACCTATGCTAATGCACCGCCCTTCTTAGGACTAATACATACTTGTGATTAAACCCCTTGCAAGCATCCGCAAATACAAGAAAGTAATTAAGATAAATCTAACCATAGCCTTAAACTCTGAGATCCTGCTATCCCTCATGCATCGATATACCAACGGGGGTTTAGGTTTCTGTCACTCCGGCAACCCCACAATTGGCAACCAAATACACAATGCATTCCCCTAGGCCCATAAAGGTGAAGTGTCATGTAGTCGACGTTCACATGACACCACTAGAAGAATAACACCACAACTTAAATATCAAACAATTAAATATTACTCAACATAATTCACTACTAACATCAAGACTTCTCCCATGTCCTCAAGAACTAAACGAACTACTCACAAGACATCATATGGAACATGACCAGAGGTGATATAACGATGAATAACAATCTGCACATAAACCTTAATTCAATGGTTTCACTCAATAGCATCAACCACAAGGAGTAATTAACACCGGGAAAGCTTCCCCTATGAACTAGACAAGATTCAACCCTAGATGTTACAGCGGAACGGAGTAGAGCGGCGGAGATGATGGTGCTGGTGGTGGAGATGATGATGATGATCCCAATGAAGTCCAGCTCGATGACGGTGACGATGGCGACGATTTCTCCCCTCCGGGAAGGAATTTCCCCGACAGATTTCTCCCTGCCGGAGAGCTTTTCTCTCTCTGGTGTTTTCCGCCTCGTGGAGGTGGCGGAATATTTCCTCGACATCCCCCCTAGGCTTAGGATTTCTGGGAGATGATGTATGCGAGAGGGGGCTAGCTGAGGTGGGCCAGGGGCTCCTCACCACGTGGCGGCGCGGGGGCAAGGTGGGTCGCGCCACCACATGGTGAGGGCCCATGGTGGCCCACCTTGGCCTCCCCTTTTGGCTGCCTCCGGCATCTGATAAAATAGGAGCTTCTGGATGTTTTCCCCGAATTATTGATCTTCAGAAATATAGTATCTTGACGGCCCTCTTTCCAGCAGAAATCTGACTCCGGTGTTTAATTCTCCAATAATCATCAAACATGCAAAATAGATGAAATAACATAAGTATCATCTCTAAATATGAAATATATCAATGAATAACATTAAATTATGATATAAAATAGTGATACAAAATGGACGTATCAACTATCGCCCGATATCCCTCCTCAACACATGCTTCAAGCTGATCACAAAGCTACTTGCCAATCGCCTATAGAATAAGATTCTTGATCTAGTACATGTTAACCAGTATGGCTTTTTAAAAACCAGGACAATTCAAGATTGCATTGCATGGGCCTATGAATATATCCACCAATGTGCTCAATCTGGAACTGAGAATATCATTCTAAAACTTGATTTTGCTAAGGCATTTGACACAATCGGCCACAACGCTTTGATTCAAATTCTAAGATGCAAAGGCTATGATGATCGCTGGATTGGATGGATCCAATCTATCTTCTCCACAGGATTCTCTTCAGTGCTGCTTAATGGAGTCCCTGGGAAAAAGTTCCCTTGTCGTAGAGGCGTTCGACAAGGCGACCCTTTGTCCCCCATTCTTTTCGTGGAGGGTGTTGACCTGCTGCAATCAATGGTGAATAAGCTGGCTCAACAAGGGACATTGATCCACCCTCTGCCGATACCCGACTCTGACTTTCTTATTGTGCAATACGCTGATGACACCCTTCTGATTGTCCAAGCCCGTCCTCATCAACTTTTGGCCCTCAAGAGCGCCCTTCAACAATTTGCTGTTGCCACAGGTTTACATGTGAATTATAGTAAAACATGTATGTTGCCTATTAACATCTCGGATATCAGGCTGAATCAGCTGGCGAGTATCTTTGGCTGCTCCACTGGAGTTATGCCTTTCCCATATCTTGGGCTTCCCCTAGGCACCACTAGACCATATGTTCAAGACCTATCTCCTGTTGTGGATCAGATTGAACGAAGACTAAACGCTTGTGCTAGGTTCCTGGATTATGGGGGTCGTGTTACCCTGGTGGACTCTGTGCTCTCCTCACTGCCATCACATTACCTCTGTTCACTGAAATTGCACAAATCCATCATCAAGTTATTTGACAGAGGACGCTGCCACTGCTTGTGGGCAAAGGAAGATGATGCTCACTCCCCTCAGTCACTGGCTGCATGGTCATTGGTTTGTAGGCCCAAGAAGCATGGCGGCTTGGGTATAAAAAATCTGGAAATTCAAAACAATGCACTCCTCTTGAAGCAGCTCCACAAAATTTTTGCAAGGCTGATATCCCCAGGGTAAAACTTGTGTGGTCCTTGTATGGTGACACACCTCCTCATGCTCAGCCTGTGCGCGGATCTTTCTGGTGGCGGGATGTTTTCAGCTTGATTAACATTTACCGAAGCATAATAACCTATCTGGTGGGTTCCGGTCAGATGACCTTGTTCTAGAAAGACTTCTGGCATGGGGGCTCACTCATATGTGATACATATCCTCACCTTTACTCCTTTGCTCTGAATACCGACATCTCTGTATCCGAGATGATGCTCAGCAATGCCTCTGAACTGAACTTTGCATTATCCTTATCTGTGGAAGCATTTGAGGAGCTTCATGAAGTTGATGCGATCCTGGCTGACACTGCTAGAGGCCCAGGTGGAACTGAATCCAGAATGTTTGTTTGGGGTAACACTACTTACACTGCTGCCAGGTTCTATAATTTCATCTTCTCATGATTCACCCAAAACGAAGCACTTGATCTGGTCTAGGATCTAAATGCTTGCCCAAGCTCAGAGTCTTCATGTGGGTTTTGATTCATGATCGTCTTAATACTAAGGACGTAATGACTCGTAAGCTTTGGAACTTTGATGGGGGTCCACGGTGTGTGCTTTGGTCCCAATCCACCTTGGAAACTCGAGATCATTTGTTCTTCAACTGCACCTTTGCTGCCGCCTGTTGGAATGTTGTTCGCATTAATTGGAACTGCTTAGTACCTATCTCCAATCGTTTTGCAGATGCTACTCTAACTTTTTCTAGACCTTGCTTCATGGAGGTGGTGGCATGTGTGACCTGGAATATTTGGAAGATCCGGAATGACTGCATCTTTAATGAGCAAGCTGCTACACTTGGTGCGTGGAAAGTTCGATTCCAAAGTGACATCCTTCTCCACCAACACAGAGCCAAGCATAACTTAGTGGCCCCTCTCATTGCGTGGACTAGATCTCTGTTTACTTAAACATGTATTTCCCTTTTGCTTTCGATCCCCCTGAACTTTAGCTCCACCCTTTGTATTGTGTTGTGTTGTACTGTATTGTTCTTTAGGTGAGGTAACCCTTTGGGTTACTTCATCTGTAAATCGAAAATCACACCGTAGGGGTTCTGCTCTACGGTAATGCCCCTCAAAAAGCTAAGACTATTGGACTGATGCATAAACTGTAATTTACACTCATTGTTGATCAAACACACTATTGAACTAATGCATGATTACTTATGGTACAATCTTGCCATCTTTCCTTTTTTCTTGTCTGCTGAAGAAGCTGTCATCTTGTAGATATATGGCCTAATTTCACAGTCTTGGAATATGTCAGTTAGCATATGGCACTGCTTCTTGTCCAACTCCATATTGTTCCCAAAGGTGCAGGTCTTGTCAAATGGCCTATTACCAGTAAGCTTAGGACCTACAAGCAAATTCCCTTTTGTTAGTCAAATTACATTGTGCAAACTTCATCTTAGCAAAACAAATCTGAAATCAATTTATATTGTTCCTAATACCTCTCTTCAACATCCATGGTTTGGGCACTATCTTCACATCTTCATCACTACCAGCATTTTCATTGGGCACAGCATCGCTGCAACCACTTGGATTGGGCACATCATCAGTGCCACCGGTGCCTTTTGGGAGGGGGATGGTCACCCATACCATATGTTCAGTTAAATTAACAAGCACAAATAATCATATTAAATGGAACAATTTCAAATTGATAAATTTTTATAAGATGAAAGAGAACTGAGCCAGTGAGATAACCCTAACCCTAATTAACCCTAACCCTAATTAACAGATCCTCCCATGATAATTTTTCCCTAACCCTAACCCTAACCCTAATTAACAGATCCAAGATAAATAAACCATTTGAGAGAGGTGCGAAAGAACATATCCAAAATTAAATAAAGCCTATCCAAGAACCCTAGTTGACGAATGGATCCAAGAACTTGCGAATAACAGGAAAAAACAAATCCAAACAACAAACTAGGGGGAGGCAGAGAGGATATGACAGCGATGGCGCTGAGGGAGTAGTGCTAACCTTGCTCGCTCCTTGATGGCGATGACGGAGCTCCTTTTCACGTTGATGTCGACGGCGATGAGCTCCTGGAGAAAGTGGGGAGAAATGAGTCAAAGGGTTCCGGCGATGTGCACGGGGTCTGCTTATATCCCTTCGCCTTTTTGCATATAAGTCCTTGTGTTTTTGTTTCTTTTAAAATCAAATCCCTCCACCTTTGATACTTTTTCAATAAACACCCTGGTTTACTTTCGTCTTTGCTATTCTAAATTCTAAAAACAAATCTGAGTAGTTGGTTTACTAACTTGATTGATTTAAGCAAAAAAATATTTAAAAAAAAAAGCAATTACTAACTACACTGTTGTAGCACTATTTGTAATTTGACTCCAAAAATTACTTTTTTGGGCAAATTATACAAGTGCCTATATCCAAGCTTAGTATTACACAAATATTAGATATTACTACTAACAAAAAGCACAGAAGACAGTATTACACAAATATTACCATAATAGAAATCCTTACAAATAATATTACACAAATATTAAACTTAGTTCCACACATACTAGACAATGTAGTAGTTCCCAGATTTACAATCATAACAACCACAAGCCTTGAACTAAACACAAATAAAGCAACAGATAACAACTACTCATTGACATCTACATCATAACAAGCATCACTGAATCCTGTACTATGTTGGCTTCATGCAACCATGCATATTGCTTCAACTGTTGATGAAGATCTTGCTTAGATGACCTCGACGAAATGGAGACCAATTGCATCAGCCCTATCTTCAATCTTAACCAGCAACACTGCACCCTCCACTATGTTGGCTGAAGCCTTGAAGTCATCCCACCCATCATTGAACACAATGTATTCAGCATGATCTACAGCAGGGTTGAATACAATGGTGTACCACCCTTCAATAGGTTCTTCCATACCATGCTTCCACATTAGTGAGTTCCCTTCTGAAGGGATCTTGTATCCCTTCACTGTTTCTGCAGGAACATACTGTCACAGCATAATGAATTCAGCAATTAGTGGACATGATTAACAGTTACTAGAATTGGAACTACATATTGCACTGGATTTCATAAATTACCAGTGTATGTTGATGCTCATTTTCATCATCCACCCTGTCGGCCCAGTGAAATCTAGGGTGTGCTGGGCCTGTCCTCTACGGCCTTCGACACTTGATGGCGAATTTTTGCTAAGGACCAAGCCTACGGCTTGGAGAGCCTCGCGAGGCAACTTGCCTCGCGAGGGCTTTTGAGGCAGCAGAGGCCTGCGGAGGCCATATCCACTGCTGCCCCCTCTTCAAGGAAATCTCCCCTGGGGAGAGGTCAACGCCGAATTCTCTACAGGGCGCCAAGCCCTCGTGGAGATCGCTTCGCTGCAAAGCAACCTCTGCAGAGCGCACATGGGCTCTGCAGCGGCCGCAGAGTGCGCGCCCCTGCGCGCGGTGACGACGACGCCGCAGTTGCCATTTTGGTGATTAAAGGGGTCAACAAAGCTGTGCCATCCGCACCGGACTACAAGGGTTTCCTCTTTGGTGATAAGGGGACCGGCCGGCGCTACACTCCACGGCCAACGTCACCGTGGGCACCCCCACGTTCCTCTGCGGCCCCAGCTGGCCGTCCTGCATGGACGGTGGTTACTCTGCTACAGGAGTCAGCTTTACGCCCATGGACCGCGTCCATGGACAACCGGGCTGCGGTGCACCGCGCTCCACCTTCTGCGCCACGTGACAGCCCTACCATAGTGCAAGCGCAGGGAGGGAGCACGGGGCGCCTATAAAAGGAGGACGAGCAGCACCGTAGCAAGGATCGCATTCTCATTCCAGCATAGCCACTTACGCGCAAGGAAGAAGAAGACCATGCTTCCCTTCCTTGTGTACACCATTGCCAAAAGAGAGCCCTCGGCAAGCTCATTGTACTGTAACCTCTACAAGCAGTGCAATACAGACAAGCAGGAGTAGCGGTATTACCTCCACACGAGGGCCGTGAACCTGGGTACGGGCTGGTGTTCATCTCTGTCGTGATGTCCCTCCACTTGCTCGACGAGCACCGTCGCCGTGCAGGTTGAGGGTTGTTTGACCAACGTGTTCAGCCCCTTACACGAACTCTCTTCGTGAGCTTGACTATCCCTGTTTCGTGGGAGTCATTCTCCGACAATTGGCGCGCCAGGTAGGGGGCTGAGGCGCGTCTTCAACCTTCATCGACCTCTGCACCATGGCGGACACTCGCGCAGCTCGCGCCACCCGGCGGGCGTCAGGCAGGGCAACCACCGAGCCCGCTGCCAACACCACCAACCCTCGCGGCCGTCCCCGTGCCAGCCGCCACGGGGCGCAACACCGCTGAACCGCGTGTGGAGCACCCCGAGGACGACGACGGCCACCACGACGACCGCTTCGACGACGACGTCGACCACGGGCACGGCGAGGACGCTGAGTCCTCGCATCCGTCCCAGCGCCAGAGCGCCTCCACTCTTGGGCGTCCAGCGCCCAGCCCAAACACCGCGCTGCTCATGGCCGCGGAGCTCTTCGCTACCGCCCCACGCGAGGCGCACGACAACTGGCTCGGCCGCCTCCAGCACCTCGTCGACATCGCGGCAGCACCGCGCGCTGCTCCTGCGGCGTCGCGCTCTCTGGTGCACCACAACTCCGGACGCGCTGGAACCACCGCGCATGGCGCACCTCCGCCGCCGCCTCCGCCAGGTCCGCCTCCAGCTGCGGCGCACAAGGCCGCATCCCACGCGTCTTCGCCGCGCGATTGTCAAATCGTGCAGCGGACACCCCCAGACGCGCGGGTGGAAATGGAGCGCCAGAAGGACCTCCAGAAGCGCATCGTCGAGGAAATCGGCCAAGCAGGGCGACAGAACCGCCGTGCTCTTCAGGGTGGCATCGCCTCGTACGCCACAGGTTGCGCGGCCTTCACCCGCAACCTGCGTCGCGTCGTCTGGCCACAGAAGTTCAGGCCTGACCTACCCAAGGGCTACGACGGCACGAACAACCCCATCGAGTTCTTGCAGCTCTACACCACCTCCATCCAAGCTGCGGGGGGAGACGACAAGGTCATGGCCAACTGGTTCTCCCACGCTCTCAAGGATTCCGCCTTGTCGTGGCTCCTGAACCTTCCCGAGGACTCCATTGACTCGTGGGAGGAGCTCTGCCAGCAGTTCGTTGCGAACTTCAAGGGCACGTACGAGCGCGCCCTCACCTACAACGACCTGCGAGCTGTGCGCCAGAAGCCTGGCGAGACCCTCCGCAGGTACATCCAGCGCTTCAGCCAAGTCCGCAACAAGATCCCGAACATCCCGGACTCGCACGTCATTGCGGCCTTCAGAGAGGGCGTCACCAACCACAGGATGCTCGAGAAGCTCGGCATCCATGATACCCTCTCCTCCGTGGTGAAGCTCTTCGACATCGCAGACAAATGCGCCAAGGCAGAGGAAGGGCTCCTCTTCGTCAAGGTGGGCTCGACAGACGACCCTGTCGAGGGATCCAAGACCCAGAAGAGGCGTGACGAGATAAAGCGCAAGCCTACCGCAGTCCTGGCAGCTGAACCCGACGCCAAGCATGTTCGCGAGGACTCTCCAGAGGCTGGCGAGAAAAAGGTGGACAACCGCCCGTTCTGCATCTACCACAACAGGCGCGGCCATGCGACGGAGAACTGCTATGACCTCAAGCAGCTGAGCAAGAAGCGTGAGCAAGAAGAAGGCAGCGGTGGCCGCGGCAGAGGCCGTGGTTACCGCAAAGGTGGACGCAAGGGCAACTTCCAGAGGCCTCAGGGAACTCAGGCGAATGCCGCCGAGAAAAACAACAATCTGCCCGACGAAGAGCCTGGAGGCTACCAGGCCCCCAAGGGTGCCATGGCATGCATCCTCGGCGGATCCCAGGCGCCCAAGTCGAACAACCAGTTCAAGCAGTTCGCTCGCGAGCTCAACGCAGCGCTTCCCGGGGTCGAGACGTCCCGCCCCCTCAAGTGGTCCCAGTACACCATCGCCTTCGACGCCAAAGATCACCCCAAGTCTACAAAGACTGTGGGCACCCTCCCGTTGGTGTGCACCCCCACCATCAACAACATCGCCGTCGGCAAGACGCTCATTGATGGGGGTGCAGGCCTAAACGTCATCTCTGTCGAGACCTTCGAGACGCTTCAAGTGCCCTACGAGTGGCTCATGCCCTCCAGGCCCTTCACCGGGGTCACCAGCGGCTCAATCTCGCCTCTGGGGCAAGTGAGGCTCGCGGTCACTTTTGGCACGCAGGAGAACTACCGCACCGAGCTAATTGACTTCGACGTCGCGCACATTGGCCTGCCCTACAACGCCATCCTCGGCTACCCCGCCCTCGCGAAGTTCATGGCCGTCACGCACCACGCCTACAACATGGTCAAGATCCCTGGCAGCGGTGGCACCATCACCATACGTGGTCACGTACAGGACGCCACGCGCGCTGTCGAGATCGCCTACAAGGCCGCTGCCATGGCATTCCCCGCTGACGAGGACATGGAGCCTCTCGAGAGGCCCAAGAAGAAGAAACAACTGTTCACTCAAGAGCAAGCATCTACAAAGAAGGTGTCGCTGAGCACCAGCGGCTCGGGGGCTGAGGGCTCGGGGGCTAGCGTCACCATAGGCGCTGGCTTGCCTCCCAAATAGGAAAGCGCGCTCGTCGCCTTCCTTCGGGCAAATTCTGACATGTTCGCATGGACTCCGTCAGAAATGTCCGGTGTACCAAGGGAGGTGATCGAGCACCACTTAGCCGTGTGTCCAGACGCACGCCCTGTAAAGCAAAAGCGCGGAAACAAGCCCCCGAGAAGCAAGCGTTCATCATCAAAGAAGTAGAGAAGCTGAAAGCAGCAGACATCATTCGAGAAGTTGCCCACCCCACTTGGCTCTCCAACGGTGTGGTTGTCCCAAAACCCAATGGAGGAGGCCGGCTCTGCATCGACTACACAGACGTAAACAAGGCTGCCCCAAGGATCCATACCCCATGCCAAGGATAGACCAGATTGTGGACTCCACCGCCGGCTGTGATCTCCTCTGTTTCCTGGATGCCTTCTCAGGCTACCACCAGATCAAAATGGCCAAGGAAGACGAGGAGAAAACAGCATTTCTCACCCCTTGTGGTGTGTATTGCTACACTTGCATGCCCTTTGGCCTGAAAAATGCCGGCGCCACCTTCCAGAGGCTCATGAGGATCGCCTTGGGGGCTCAGATGGGAAGAAATGCAGAAGCTTATGTCGACGACATCGTGGTCAAGTCTCGCGAGGGAGACACTCTCTTGAAGGATCTCGAGGAAACCTTCGCCAGCCTGCGCAAGGTGAACATCAAGTTAAACCCCGCCAAGTGCGTCTTCGGGGTGCCTTCAGGCAAGCTCCTCGGGTTCCTCGTGTCCCACCGCGGCATAGAAGCAAACCCTGACAAGATCAAGGCTATAGAAGACATGCAGCCACCTCGCCGCCTCAAGGACATGCAGCGCCTAGCAGGATGCATGGCCAGCTTAGGCCGCTTCATCTCCAAGTTCGGCGAGAGAGCCTTGCCATTTTTCAAGATCATGAAGAAATCCGGCACCTTCAAGTGGACTCCAGAGGCGACGCATTTGAGGACTTGAAGAAATACTTGGCTAGCTCACCAGTCATGGTAGCCCCCAGGGCAGGCGAGCATCTGAAGCTGTACCTAGCAGCCACTCCACAAACTGCAAGCGCCGTCCTGGTGGTGGAAAGAGAAGAGCCAGTTCTCCCAAGAAAAGCACTGCCACACCAAGTCCAGAACCTCCCGACGAGGAACAGTCTCTCCAGACCCAGTGCCAGGCCCACAGCCTCAAGTCGAGTCCCCACGAGCCCCTGCCGAGGCTCCTCCACAGGCAAACCTCGCCAAAGGTCCTGAGGAGCCTCTCGAGGGAGCCGACGCTGCCGCACCATCAACGACCCTCGTCGAGCATCCAGTCTACTTCGTCAGTACTGTACTGCGAGATGCTCGCGAGCGGTACCCAGTGCAGCAGAAGCTCCTCCTCGCGCTACTCATCGCCTCCAGGAAGCTGCGCCACTACTTCCAGGGCCACCCCATCACGGTGGTCACGTCCTTCCCCCTGGAGCAGATCCTGCGCAACCCCAACGCTACTGACCGCGTCGCAGGATGGAACATTGAGCTGCAGCCATTCAACTTGCGCTTCGACACCACAAGAGTCATAAAAGGGAGAGCGCTGGCGGATTTCGTCGCCGAGTGGACAGACCCAACTCCTGAAGAGCCTCGCGAAGAAGAAACCGCGTCATCGGGAGATACAATGCCAAGCCACTGGACCATGCACTTCGATGGAGCTTTCGCCTGCCGCAATGGTGGGGCTGGCGTTGTCTTAACCTCACCAAAAGGTGACAAGCTCTACTACGCCATCCAGCTGTGCTTCACAATAGACAAGATCTCCAACAACATCGCCGAGTACGAGGGCCTCCTCGCCGGGCTCAGAGCCGCAATCGCCCTTGGCGTCAAGCACTTACTCATAAAGGGTGATTCCCAGCTCCTGGTTAACTTCTCCAACAAGAGCTACACGCCTAAAGACGACCACATGGCCGCCTACCTTGAAGAGGTCCGCAAGCTCGAGAAGCACTTCAGGGGCATGGAGCTCATGCACATCCCGCGAAAGGAGAACCAGAGGCAGATGACATCGCCAAGCGAGCATCACGAAGGCAGGCCCAGCCGGCCGGCGTCTTTGAAGAGAGACTCTCCAAGGCGTCCATAAAGCAGCCACAAGAAGCAGCAGCCGCAAGCACAGACGAAGTACTCCCACCACCTCCTGTAGGTGGGGCACCCAACTGCGGTCCATCCTCAGGGGAGCGTCTGCTGCTGGCTATGGTGCATCAAGAGACAGGCTGGGTTGACGAACTCAAAGACTACCTGCTGAAGGGAGTCCTTCCTGAAGAAGACGCGGAGGCAGAACGAGTGGCTCGACAAGCCAAGTCATACTACATCCTCGAGGGAGACCTGTACCGCAAGCGCCCAAATGGAATTGCACTCAAGTGCGTCCCCCCCGAGGAAGGCCGCATGCTGATCAGAGACATTCACAGTGGAGAGTGTGGCCACCATTCCTCTGCACGCACCCTGGCAGGCAAGGTCTTCAGGAGCGGTTTCTACTGGCCCCAAGTGCTTCAAGATGCCACCACCATCGTCCAGTCTTGCGATGCGTGCCAGTTCCACGCCAAGCAAGTCCATCAGCCTGCACTGGGACTCCAAACCATCCCGCTCTCGTGGCCTTTCGCGGTCTGGGGCTAGACATCTGGGACCCTTCCCGAGATCACAAGGGGGCTACCGCTTCCTCTTCGTGGCAGTCGACAAGTTCACCAAGTGGGCAGAGGTTGAAGCAGTGCGCAGCATACCGGCCAGGGCGGCAGTAAAATTCATCAGAGGCCTGGTCTGCCGCTTTGGTGTGCCTAATCGCATCATCACCGACAATGGCTCACAATTCACCAGCGGCATCTTCAGGGCCTACTGCGAGAGCCTCGGCACCAAGCTCTGCTTCGCCTCGGTGGCTCACCCACAGAGCAACGGCCAAGCCGAGCGAGCAAATGCTGAGGTCCTCAAGGGCCTCAAGACAAGAAGCTTCAATCGCCTGAAGGGCTACGGCAAGGGCTGGATAGACGAACTCCCGTCCGTGCTCTGGTCCATCCGCACGAACCCCACGAAGCCCACTGGTGAGACGCCATTTGCTCTCGTGTATGGAGCTGAAGCAGTCCTCCCCACAGAGATCAAGCATGGATCCGCACGGGTCCTTGCCTTCAACGAGGACGATCAAGCAGACCTCCACAGCGACGACCTGCTGCTCCTTGACGGGTTGCGCCGCCGTGCCGCCCTCAGGGCAGCCAAGTACCAGCAAGACCTGCGACGCTACCACAGCCGCCACATACGTCCGCGCACTCTCGAGACAGGCGACCTCGTCCTCAGGAGAATCCTCTCCAGGGAAGGTCTCCACAAGCTCTCGCCAATGTGGGAAGGCCCCTACAGGGTCTCACACATCGCCAGGCCTGGCGCGGTACGCCTCGAAACGGAGGACGGCATTCCGGTCAAGAATCCATGGAACATCGCGCATCTACGCAAGTTCTACCCGTGATCATAGTCACGCCAGACATTTTTTGTCTCTAGAGGGAAGCACACAACTTCACCTCCAAGCTTCACAAAAGCTTCTCCTCCCGAGGGCCAGCCCCTCTGAGCTCTCCTGATTACGTGCCGCCGCAGGCCGTGAAGAGTCTCAGCCACTGAATGTGGTCCCCATGCCTCGACATGGAAAACTTTATCTTGGTCACACCAAGTGTAATGAACCAATTCGTTTCTCAATGAAACATTGCGCTGAGGCGCCGCTATGTAATATTTTGGTGGTGAGTTTTACTTTTCATCATCTTAGTTCATTTCGCGCTCATATTCTTCCCCATGCGCACCTCGCGAGCGGGGGCTGAGTACGGTGACTGTGCCTCAAGAGCACCCCAACAGCACCGCAAAATCCAAAGGATCCGAGCTCTAGCACGTGAGCACGCTCTCACGCCTGTTACCTCCCCAAAGAGCTCTGGCCCATGGGCTTGCTCCCAAAACACGCCACCTCACCAAAGGACCTTGGTACTTACTCTCCTCGCGAGATACCATGAGGAAGCCTATAAGCGCGCATGAGTGTTTACTACCATGTGCCTGCTTTGGGTTTGCCTCTCTAACCAATACAGGGAACAAGAGTCCTCCCCAAGGTCGAGAAGTCACGCTCCGACCCCTAGAGGGAGCGCACCATCAGGGAAGCCAACGCCCTCTACGAGGCCAAAGTCTCGCCAAGCTAAGTCTAGCGCTCGCGCCCCTCAGAGTTTTTCTCACGGCACCTGTCGTCCCTCGAGCGGTTTTTTCTCTCTCACACTCCATGGACTGCTTGTGCGTCAAAGGGGAGCCCTCGAGCACCGCGACTCGAGAGCCCTTACCTCTCCAAGCCTTAAACACCCCCCGGCCTTGCCGAGTCACGCTCCGGCATACCGTAGCGGCGGTGTCATAGCGCAAAGAGATGGGTCCTGACGACGTAGAGCGAAGAAAGACATGGAACAGGGATAAAAGGCCCTTCGAGGGGCACACACACACATGTTTGCATACGATCAAAGTATCTTACAAGCCAGCATGAATTAAAACAAGTCTTAAAACAAAGATAATTGCGCCAAGCGCATCTTGTTGCAGGAGTGGCCTAGGCAGAGGGTTCACCATCGCCGTCCTCTTCAGCCTTCTCTTCTTCGGCGCCTTCATCCTCCTCAGCGGCCTGCTCCGCCTCAACCCTCTTGAAGCGGTCGACGTAATCGTTGACTTCTTCTCGAACCAAGTTGGAGAGCTCCCAGGCTTGGTCCCCTCGATGGGCTCGGTCACTGACTCGTAAGTCGAAGCCGGGTGAAGGCGCTGGAGGTTGGCGAAGACGCGATCGATCGCCACGGTCAAGAGCTTGCGGCACTCCTCATCAACAACGTCGCCAAGTTCCGCCACAGGGCCCTCGAGCACAGTGAAGAGCTGATCGAAGTAGGCGAGGTATGTGGCGGCGTCAGCGTTCCCATTGACGGGAACAACAGGAGCATCCACTCCTAGCTGCCCCGCGAGAGTGTTCCCCCGGGTCACCAAGGACTTGAACACGCGCTCCCGCTGCTGCGTCAGGACCCGCGCCGCCTGCACGCTGTGCTCATCCTCTGCAGCACGCTCCACAGCAGGGCCCCCTGCGCGCAGCTCCCTCATATCAGCCATCAGGGAGGCGAGGTCTTGATCTGCACGTTCGCGAGCCTCTTCCGCGCGGCGACGACCGTCCCTGGCGCGCCTCACCTGGGAGTTCAGGTTGGCGTTCTGGTGCTCCAGTTGAACAATGCGGGCATTGTCATCCGCGCGTTTCTTCTTGAAGCGGTCCTCCTGCTTCCTGAACTTCCCGGCATATTCTTCGGCGACGGCGGAGCGATATTCTTCTGCTTGGCGGCGGCATCCTTCTCAGCCTCTTCCTTCCTCGCGGCGAGCTTTCGGTTGGACTTCTCTACAAGCTTTTTGTGCCTGGCCACCTCCTCGTCATGCTTGCCTATGGCCTCGGCCAGTTTGCCCTCCCGCGCCTCAGATCTGCGCGCTGCGTGGACAGCTCCTTGTCAGCCTGCAGTTGCTGCTCCTCGCGTTTGAGCACCTCCGCTTCGCGCGCCGCCAGTACTTGCTCACGGGCATCCAAGGACACGCGGTGTTGGTCCAAAGACTTCCGCGTAGCCTCCGACTCCGCAGCAAATTTCCCCTCGCGGTCGGCAAGCTCTTGGCGCTGAGCGGCTAGCGTGGTCTCGAGGGTCGCGCGCTCTGAGGCAGCGGCTTGGCGCTCCGCCGCGGCCGCCTCGCGATCTTCTGCAGCGGCCTGGCGCTCTGCCTGGAGTGGCTCCAGGGTCTCTTGAGCCTCGCGAACCGCGCTCTCGCGGACCTCCTTGGCGAAGCGCAGCGCCTCCTCTCGCTGCGCCTGCATGGCCTCGTTGTCGTGGCGGCGTTGCTCCACGACCTCGAAGAAGCGGGTCCACGCCCTCTCAAGTTCGTCATACTCTCTGGCGAGCTCGGCCTCCTCGAGAGCGAGTTGGGCCTCCAGCCCATCCAGTGCACCCCTCGCCAGGCGGAAGGTAGAGCTGCGGCGAGCGCCGCTCCAGCTCTTGCCACCCAGGACCAGAGCCCGCGAACTCCACGAGACATGGAGGCTCCCTCGTGCGCACTAGTTTCGAGGGTGGGAGTCTCCAAGCTTGGGCCCGGTCAACCTGGCCTGGGGGCTGTGAAGCGAGCCCTCTCCGTCATTGGGGCCATGGGCTCCAGCACCGTCGTCTTCAACCGGCGCCTCCTCTCGAGCTTCAGGGGCAGGGAAGATTGCCCAGCCACCGTGGGGTCCGCCGCCGCCGAGCCCGCTGCGACCTCAGAAGAAGCCGCCGCCCCCTCAGCATCTGCGTTAGGCGGGGGCGGCGGAGGGACATTTTCCTCCATCGCGGCGTCGGTGCCTTGGGGCGGCGGAGTAATATTCTCCCCCATCTCAACGTCGCGCCTCCCTTCGCCGGCGAGCCGCTCCCCGTTTCCTCCGCGGCGACCTCCTCTTGCCGCTCTGGTGGAGTGACGGGACGTGGTGGTGTTGGTGTCCGCACCACCGCCTCCTCCTCGGGGCGCGCCTCCGCGGTAGAAGACGAAGTAGCTGCTCCGGCCAGAGGTGTAACCACCACATGCCCTACGTTTCCTCCGCCACAGGCTTCGTGGCCTCCTCCGCCACCGGCTCCGAGGCCTCGGTCACTACGGGCTTAGCAACCTCTTCAGCTGAGGGCTCCACAGGCTCCTCGACGGTTGCCGAGGCCAGGCCCCGGACCTCCGCGGCCTTGCGGAGCCTCCGGCGTTTTGCCGTCACAAGATCCCTAACAAACAAACAATGAAGGCCATCAAGAGGAGAGCAAGAAAACTCTCGAAAGATGCGAAAACAGGGGCCAACGCTTACCCAGATGACTTGGCGCGTGAGTCGACCCACATCGTAGTGGACGACCGCCACGACCTCGACGAAGCAGCTCCAGAGCCGGGCCCCTCAGGAGCAGTCTCAGCTTTCCTCTTGAGAGGGGTGCCCACTGGGCTCTTGGCGGCCCTGTCGTGAAAAGCCTTGGAGCGGGGATCGCAGCGTCCCGCTACGGCCTCCTCATCGCTGTCTTCCTCCCCCTCCGCGACCTGGCGCGAAGGGGCCACAAGGAAATCCTCGTCCCCGCTGGACGAAATCTCCAGAACTCTCCCTCGGAGGAGCAGGTTTCGAAGAGCTCGCCTCCCCTGCCGAGGGATTCGCCCCTCCACAGGTGACGCCCAGATCGGCGTCAGATGCGGCGGGTGACTCCGAGGCCCAGTCCTCTTCCACCACGGGCGCCGCGTCCTCCTTCTTCTCCTCCCCAGCCAGGCCCTGAGGGGTGAACTCCGGCATCAGCTCCAGGATCGCGAGGCGCTTCTTCGGGTAATCTGATGGAGTGGCTTCGCGAGCTCACTGCGCGGCACAGGAACCTCCGGGGCGGTGAAGAGGATGCCCATTATGGAAGCTACGACGTCGGGGAGGTGGGAGCTGCAGTGCAGCCGCATTGCGTCCGCCGGGCCTGAATACATCCACATCGGCTTTGTGTGCTTCTGGAGAGGGCGATACGGCGCCTCACGAAGTCTTCAGCAACCATCTGCCCCGTGAGGCCAGCGTCGCGGACGAGCTTCATGCGTGCGACCAAGTCAGCAATCTTCGGGCTCTGAAGGTTGCACTCGACCAATTCGAGTTCTTCAGCGGCGGCGCCTCAGGGACGTCGAAGAAGGAATTCTGCGTCTTGGCGTCCACGAGGAACCACCGCTGGCGGAAATCGTCCACCTTCTTCGTCACCCGTGTGACGGGTTTGTCGCCGTCCCAGGACATGGGGATGTAGATGCCTCCCATCCCATCCGCGATGCGGAAGGACACACAACCAGACCGCTCGCCAGGCGCCGTGGAGCGGAGCGCGTAGAAGCTCCGGAAGAAGGCCACGGAAGGCATCACCCCCAAATACGCCTCGCAAAGATATGCGAAGATGGCGAGGATCAAGATGGAGTTGGGGTGCAGATGCAGAAGTTGGATCTGATAGAAGGCCAGAACCTCCTCCAGGAAAGGAAAGGGAAAATGGCGGCACCAAACCAGCGAAAATGGTCTGGAAGAAAATGGGATACAGCCCCGCCGCGAGCTTGCCAAAGCGCGCCGCCTTGAGAACAGTGGCGCCGTGCTCGTTGTTCTTGCCTGCGGCCATCAGCCGGATCTTGTCCAGCGCCTCCGCCGTGTGGATGCGAGTCCCCACCAGCGCCGGCGCGAACTCGTCCTCCTGCTGCGCCTCGGCCGGTATTTCGCCATTGCCGCCTTGTCCTTCTTGGGACCCATGGTCGAAGAAAGAAGGGCGGCGGAGAAGCTCGGTGAAGGAGGAGAGCGTCGGAGGCACAGGAGCGCAGACGTCAAGAGCGAGGAGACGGGCGCGCAAATGATGCAGTAACTGCTGCCTGAACCGGCGCTGCAGGCTTTATTCCCCTCAGAGCAGTTACCGAGACGTGGTGGGACCCCCCACTACGCCCATCATCTCCGAGGAGAACGTGTCGTCGCGGCGTAACTGCCCTACACGTGTCTCAGGCCGGCCGGACACTTTGGGCCCATGACGATTCGCCTGCGTCCATTGGACTACATCGTGCCCATCATGGGCCCGGGGGCTACTGTCGGCCCAGTGAAATCCAGGGTGTGCTGGGCCTGTCCTCTACGGCCCTCGACACTTGATGGCGAATTTTCGCTAAGGACCAAGCCTACGGCTTGGAGAGCCTCGCGAGGCGATTGCCTCGCGAGGGCTTTTGAGGCAGCAGAGGCCTGCGGAGGCCATATCCACTGCTGCCCCCTCTTCAAGGAAATCTCCCCTGGGGAGAGGTCAACGCCGAATTCTCTACAGGGCGCCCAAGCCCTCGTGGAGATCGCTTCGCTGCAAAGCAACCTCTGCAGAGCGCACATGGGCTCTGCAGCGGCCGCAGAGTGACGCGCGCCCCTGCGCGCGGTGACGACGACGCCGCAGTTGCCATTTTGGTGATTAAAGGGGTCAACAAAGCTGTGCCATCCGCACCGGACTACAAGGGTTTCCTCTTTGGTGATAAGGGGACCGGCCGGCGCTACACTCCACGGCCAACGTCGTCGTGGGCACCCCCACGTTCCTCTGCGGCCCCAGCTGGCCGTCCTGCATGGACGGTGGTTACTCTGCTACAGGAGTCAGCTTTACGCCCATGGACCGCGTCCATGGACAACCGGGCTGCGGTGCACCGCGCTCCACCTTCTGCGCCACGTGACAGCCCTACCATAGTGCAAGCGCAGGGAGGGAGCACGGGGCGCCTATAAAAGGAGGAGAGCAGCACCGTAGCAAAGGATCGCATTCTCATTCCAGCATAGCCACTTACGCGCAAGGAAGAAGAAGACCATAGCTTCCCTTCCTTGTGTACACCATTGCCAAAAGAGAGCCCTCGGCAAGCTCATTGTACTGTAACCTCTACAAGCAGTGCAATACAGACAAGCAGGAGTAGCGGTATTACCTCCACACGAGGGCCGTGAACCTGGGTACGGGCTGGTGTTCATCTCTGTCGTGATGTCCCTCCACTTGCTCGACGAGCACCGTCGCCGTGCAGGTTGAGGGTTGTTTGACCAACATGTTTAGCCCCTTACACGAACTCGCTTCGTGAGCTTGACTATCCCTGTTTCGTGGGAATCATTCTCCGACACACCCTGTGTACAAAGAACTGCACATAGAAGCACCCATCTTCAAGGTCCTGATGAAGATCAATCACAACTTTCTTTTGGATTCCAAAGTTGATGAGAGCCATCTCCATTTCAGTTATACCCTTGATGTTTGTGAAAACAGTCTTCTGGTGAGCCTCTCTAACTGGAGGTAACATGCAACTCAGCACTGCATACATTAAAGATTATTAGTTATCTAAACTTGTATACTGTAGTGCATTTAAGTGTTTAGTAGGGACAATGAAAATAGGCAGCTAGCTAATAATTCACATATGAGATTGTAGATTAGTATTTATGTAATGTCTTGCCTGGATTTGCAACTCTTGGTTTTTCTTTCCTTCCATTTTCTCCAATCTGATAAATAGTTAGATCAAACTCATGTTCTACATACTCATAGTCTCCATCTCCATCTTCCCATATGTAGTTGAAGGAAAGCACATCACCAGTATGTAAATCATACACCCTCATCAGAGACCTCAAGTATGGTCCAACCAAGTTTGTCCTTGTTTGAGCCTTCTCCAGGAAGAAATCAAAGAACAAATCTCCCTGAGACTTTGCAACTAGCCAGTTTCCACAGATGTTGTCAACTTTTCCTTGAAGAAACAAGGAACAGCCTGCATTACATGGAACAGAAATGCATGAATATCTATAATTACTAACATTGAACTAGTCTGGGCATAGTAACTCTCTATTCAAATTACACTAACCAAGCCCTGCTCTAGAAATTAATTGACAGTTCAAACATCTAAGCAAGATCTGGACACAGTAACTCTCTATTCAAATAACACAAGCCCTGCTCTAGAAATTAACTGACAGTTCAAACATCTAAGCAAGATCTGGAACATACCAAGCCCTGCTCGAATCCTTCTTCAAGTACCACTTCAAATATCTTTGCACGCCTGTTCGAGTACCTACCACAACTGCCCCTACCATGGCCGCAAAACTGGCACGGCATCCCTTCCATCCCTACGAAAATGAAGTGAGAGAGAACTATTTCAGAAATAGAGTGGGGGACAGAGTGGTAGAGAACTCATCAAAAAGAAGATCATGTCTCGAAGAACAAGAATCGTAGATTGAAGAACCAGAAGTAGGGATAGAGTGGGAGAGAACTCACCGCCAGCAACTGCTCGCTTCTGGAGTTGTGGACAGAGTGGGGGGACATAGTGGAGAGAACTCATCGATAGAGTATTTGGAGGAGTCGTGGCCGTTTCATCTTCGTGGGCTTGTTGGGCCAATAACCGTCCACCTCTTCGTGGGCTTCATTCTTCTTCGTGTTTTTTCTTTCCAAAAAACTGAACAAAACCTAGATGTTGTACAGTGACAGAAATTCAGAAAACAAACACGTGTTATATAGTGAATGAAAATTCATCTCTGATGGCAGAGAATGAGTTTGTCGTTGAAAGTTTCGGTAGTAAGGAAATAAGAATAAGAAATAAGAGTGAATGTAAGGAATGTCTGTTTCAGTAGTTTCAGTGTTATATAAATATGAATAAGAAATTTGTTTTCATGTGTTACTGTGAAATTTGTGTTTGAAATTTGTGTGTGAAATTTGTGTTTTAAATTTGTGTCGGACAAATTTGCCCTACACGGCCGTGTACATCCACCCACCTACCACATTTCGAATCTCCCACCTACCACTCGCCCCTCGTCGCCTTCCTCACCGCCGCTGCATCGCCACCTCTTCCTTGCCGCCCGCTGCGGATCACTCCCAGGAGGAGCAGGCGGCATAGAGCCGGGGTCGGGGGTGACACCCTCCCATCCTCTGGTGGATCACGAAGCAGGAGGAGCAGGCGGCATGGACCCGGGGTCGTCCATGCTCTCGCCCTCCCATCCTCTTTCAGATCACGCAGCGGGAGGAGCAGGCGGCATAGATCCTAGCTCGTCCCTGAAATCAGCAGAAGCTGCACGAACAGGCGGCTTTGATCCGAGGTCCTCGTTCCTCCGGCGTCCACCTGCAATTCCTCCTCCCTCATGTGGTTCTGGTGAGTCCCTGTGCCTGTTTATGTTGATTGCTATGTTGTCCATACATGATGGTCTATTTATGCATGTCTTCCTGTGCTAATTACAGTCCCTGAAAAATGAATAAGGAATGGATGAGAGCCCCACGTTATTCTGAACAATTTTCTGCTGGAGTAGAATTTTTTTGCAAATTGGCTGTCTCTAATTCTGGGAGAGATGATAAGATAATATGTCCATGTAGAACTTGCGCAAACAGATTTTGGCTAGGGATAAAAACTGTTGAAGAACATTTAATTTGTGAAGGCTTTACAAAAAATTACAACACATGGTTTCATCATGGTGAGTCTTTGCATGAAAGAGTGCCTACTGCCCAGTCCAGTCCAGTTCATGAGGAATCATCTCAGAATGAAGATGAGATGACCCAGCAACTGGTAGATGGGTTTGGGATATATCTGGCCATGTCCAGCCCGGCACGGCCCGAAAATACAGGGCCTGGGCCTGGAAAGTAAGCCTGATCAGTCAGTCGGGCCGGGCCTGGGCTTCAGTTTTAGCCTAAAAATAGGCCCGGCCCGGCCTGACCAACACCAGATCTGGAGTTGCGTCAACATTTCCTCCCGCTGCCATATATAAACTGGCCGTCCTCGAGCCCCGTGTCCCGTGTGACCTAAATCCAGCAAAAAATTCCCCCACCAAACCGTACACTATAGCACCTCTCAATGTGGAAGTAGGGTATCGATCCGCAGGACTACAACTAAAGTGTCACAAGTTTTAGTTGATTATGCACTAAACAAGTTTAAAGAACAAGGTGGTTGATTTAATGGATGGAAGTTTAATGTAACAAAACAAGAATGTAAAAGTGTCCCAATCCTCTTCAATGCAAGAGGACAAGACAAAGGTTTTCTCTTATAGGAACAATGGACATGGGTTCATGGGTTCACTTAATCCTCTCTCCCTCATCTACGGTGATTATCATGTTATAGATAAAGTACACACAATTGTCATGTTTTAATGGTAGCTTTTATAACGGCTATATGTTCTAAAACACATAGGTGAAAGAAGTACTCATTTGTGTTGCTAGGTCACCCTCGTAAGGCTAGCGTGGTTGCTGTCACTCCCACATCATACTCTTCCTTTTTACCCCCAGATAAAGGATGTTGGGTGGTACTGTGTCACTCAATACCTATGCCGTGTCACATCGGTCATCCCGTACCCACATACATCATACTTCTTAAAGAACAATATTCTATCAAAGTATGACAAGTCATAAAAGTTCCAACACAACAGTAAATGCATAACAAATCATCTCATACCACGATATCCACCATAGGAATTACATAGATGACCGTAATCATGTTCAACAGCTCATACGGTACTAATTAGTGAAACTCAAAAAGAGGAGAGATACATAAGTTACCACCACAAATCCATAGTCCAGAGGGTGGACTACTCCCCCTTCATCATGGAGACGGTGGAGAAGTCGTTGGAGAAGGTGGAGACCCCCCCGGCAGCGCCCCGCCAGAGTTTTCCCCCTCCAATCTGCAGCTCCAGATCTTTCTTTCGGTGTGTCTGTGTTTCGGCGGTGCTCCCCCCAGAGAACGTCAGGGGACTTCTTTTATAGGCATTTTTAGGTCAAGACTAGGTCGGTGGAGCAAAGATCGACGGCGGCGGAGCTCCGAGACCCAAGTTGGTGGGCCCCACGCGGCCAGGTACAGTGGCCACGTGGGCCACCCTCTTTTGGCCCTCTGGCCTCCGTTTGCTTGCTTCCTTCGCTCCCAAGTCTTCCTCCTTCCAAAATATTGACGCCTGTATTTTTCCAGGTCATTTGGACGTCGTTTAGGTCCCTGAAACATAAAAGGAAAGAAATATGGTTTTCTGCCTGCGCAGGGTTAATTCCATAAAAATAGGAAACAATTATTTTATTTCCTAAAATCATTAAATAACAGTGGTATAACCCTTATATGATGCAAATATGATTGGAATATAAGTGATATAGTGCAAAGTTCATGTATGCATTTTACATTCATCAACACGCCAGACCCCTCGTCGTCTCTCACCTGGCCACCGGCGCGCGCGTCTTCCCGTCCCTCTCTCGACCTTGCTGGCTAGAAGTTCTTGCCTAGCGGTCGTCCTCCGCCCGTGGTGCGGCAGGTCCAATCCCTCTACTGCGCGCGGCAGCTCCAATCTCCGTACTGCGCGCGACAACTATGCTCGTCTCCATCTCCAATCGAGACGATGTGTTGTTCTGTGTGCACGACTGTGCGTCCTTGTCCCTGATCTATTCCTTGCTTCATAGATCGATTGAAGCTTGCTTTTGTATGGACAAGTAGCTCCTGAGTGTGATTGCTAGGTGTATGATTGCGTATCTCTTGGATCTATATTTTTTGTACATCGAATTGCTAAATGAATGGCGTGGGTGACGGATCTGTGTATTTGTCTTCTCAAATTTTGTGTATATTTACTTCTCTGATACGAGACGAGGAGATGAACAGAGTTGGCTTCGGACAGGCCTCGGGCTTTCGGGCTTTACCATGGGCCGGGCCTGGGCCTTGATTTCTGCGAATTGTCAGGCCTCGAGCCGGGCCTGGGCCTTGGTTTTGGTGTTCGGGCTTTTTTAGGCCCGGCCCAAAACCCGGCCCGGCCCGGCCCATGGCCAGGTATAGTTTGGGATGTATGATAGAAATGATGTAGGAATAGAGTTACATGATGGGGATGATGGAAGTGACGATGAAGATGTTAGTTCATACATGAAAAAAGTTGAAGATGGTGGGCAACAGTTGTACCCAGGCTGCACAACTTTCTCCAAATTCAAATTCATAATTAGGTTGCTTAACATTAAGAATGTCAGGGGTGTGTCCATTGCTGTTATTGAAGATGTCATGAAGTTGTTTAGTGAGGTTCTGCCACCAGGTCATTGTGTCCCTCCAAATTTTCATCAGGCAAAGAAATATGTCAATGCAGTGGGTCTAGGTTACAACAGTTATGATGCTTGCATCAATGGCTGCATTATTTTCAGGGGTAACAAACTTAATGCAAAAGTATGTCCAGTATGCAATACCAGTAGATGGAAAACATAAAGACATGTAGCTGGAGGTAAAAGAATCAGCAGGGTTGCCAGGAAAGTTATCAGACATTTTCCATTGAAGAAGAGAATAAGTAGGATGTTCATGTGTTCCAAAACAGCACAGATGATGAGGTGGCATCATGATGAGAGAAAAAGAGATATTGTCATGAGTCATCCAGCTGACTCTCCAGCCTGGAAAAACTTTGATGCTGAATTCAAAAATTTCAGTAAAGAACCTAGGATTATCATATTTGGGTTAGCTACAGATGGTTTCAATCCATTTAGGAATATGAATCTGTCTTATAGTATCTGGCCTATTATATTGATACCATACAATGTGCCACCTTGGGTCTATATGAAAGAAACAAATTTCATTCTATCAGTACTAGTACCTGGCAGGAAAGCACCAGGTAAAGACATTGACGTTTACCTCCAGCTGGTAGTTGATGAGCTTCAAGAATTATGGAAAAATGGTGTTCTGGTGTTCGATTCACATTTTGGACATAAATTTAGAGTGTATGCTGCCCTTTTGTGGACCATAAGTGACTAGCAAGGCCGTGGCATAATAAGTGGAGAAAGCATTGCAGCTTGTTCCCACTGCTTAACAAATACCTGCTCCAGGAGTTTGAAGCATGGACGCAAGGCATGCTACCTAGGTCACAGAAGATTCTTGGCACCAAATCATCCTTTTTTAATAGATGCCGCTTCTTTCGATGGTACTTTAGAATTTAGGGAAAACCCTACACAACCATCAGGACATGAAATTTCAGAAATGACCAAAGGAATACATACTGTGTATGGAAAAGGACAGAAGCAGAAGAAGAATGTGAAGAAGAAGAGGCCCATGAATGATGATGAAGAGACATTGAGTCATGATGAGGAAGTTCACACTGTTGAGAGCACATTTAAGAAGAGGAGTATTTTTCAATTAGATTACTGGGAGTTTTTGCTAGTTTGAAACAACTTGGACTCTATGCATGTTGAAAGAAATGTGTTTGACAACCTTGTGTACACATTGTTGGATGTAGACAAAAGGTCTAAAGACAATGCAAAGTCCAGGCTTGATCTTAAGAGAATGAAGATCAGAGAAGAGCTGCACATAGATGAAACACAAGATAAACCAGAATTGCCAAAACCATTGTTCTACATGAATAAAGTCCAGAAGAATATGTTCTGTAAGCTAATAAAGAATGCAAGATTCCCAGATGGACATGCTTCAAACATGTACAACAAGGTGAGGTTAGAAGAAAACAAATTGGTTGGGCTGAAAACACATGACTGCCACATCATAATGGAGGAATTATTTCCATTAGCTGTAATGAGGACATTGCCTAAAGAAGTTGCAGTACCATTAGTTAGACTCAGTCAGTATTTCAGATTGGTGACTGCCAAATCAGTTAATCCCCTAGAAATTGCAAAGCTTGAAGAGGAAGTGCCTGAAATATTATGCCATTTAGAAAGGATATTCCCTCCATCTTTCTTTGACATTATGGAGCACCTAGTGCTTCATCTTTCAACTGAGGTTAGGCTGGCTGGACCTGTACAATTTAGAAACATGTGGTCCACTGAGATATTTGTTGTGAAGCCGAAGGATACAGTGCATACAAGAAGCCATCCAGAAGGCTCTATTGTTGAAGCTTATGTGCTAGATGAATCATTGACTTTCTGTTCTAGGTATGTACATGGTGGTAGGAATCAATTCAACAAAGTTCCTAGGCACGATGATGATATGAGTAGGGCTGCATCCCCTACTTAAGGCAATTACTTGATAAAACTAGGAAAGCCACTGTCTGCCTGTACTACTAGAGAACTGGATTTTGTTTCTTGGTCACAAGCTCAGAGATATGTTCTATTCAACTGTCCTAGAGTTACTTGCTATGCCAATGAACATAAGAAACTCCTAGCTGCTGGAAAAAAAGAAGGATCAGAGAAGTGGAAAATGAACATCACAACAAATTCCATGTTTGGTTTGTTGAGCACATAAGGGGTTTGATTGATAAAGATGAACAAATGCCACTGATACGTCTCCAACGTATCCATAATTTCTGCTGTTCCATGCTTATATTATACCATTTGCTACATGTTTTATATACACTTCATATCACTTTTATGCATTTTCTGGGACTAACCTATTAACAAGATGCCACAGTGCCAGTTCCCTGTTTTCTGCTGTTTTTGGTTTCAGAAAGTTACTTCTGGAAATATTCTCGGAATTGCACGAAACAAAAGGCCAAGTCCCTATTTTTCCAACACGTACACGGAGTCCGAAGGAGAGACGAAGGGAGCCACGAGGTGGCCAAACCACCTGGCGGCGCGGCCCCACCGCCGCGCCAGCCTGTGGTTTGGGCCCCTCGGGGGTCCGCCGACATCGCCCCTTCGCCTATTTATTCCCCGAGACGTGAAAACCCTAAAACACCGAGCCTTTCATCCAGAACATATTCGCTGCCGCCGCCGTCGTCAACCCTAACTCGGGGGGTTTCTGAAGCTCTTCCCGGCACCCTGCCGGAGAGGGGAATCATCACCGGAGGGCTCTACATCGCCATGCCCGCCTCCGGAGTGATGCGTGAGTAGTTCATCCTTGGACTATGGGTCCATAGCAGTAGCTAGATGGTTGTCTTCTCCACTTGTGCCATCATGTTTAGATCTTGTGAGCTGCCTATCATGATCAAGATCATCTTATTGTAATGCTACATGTTGTGTTTGCTGGGATCTGACTTATATTGATACCTATGTGGAGCTGAATATTATATTATCATGTCTATGTCATTTGTGATCTTGCATGCTCTCCGTTACTTGTTGAAGCCTTGGCCAAGTGAATACTTGTGACTCCAAGAGGGGGTATTTATGCATGATAGTTGGGTTCAACCTCTATTTAACCTGGGATAGTGACAGCAAGTTCTAAGGTTGTAGATGTGTTGTTGCCACTAGGGGTAAAACAGCAATGCTTTATTCAAGGATGAATGTATTGTTTACATTACGCACATTACTTAATGCAATTGTCTGTTGCTTGCAACTTAATACTGGAAGGGGTACGGATGTTAACCGGAAAGTGGACTATTTAGGCATAGATGCATGCTGGATAGCGGTCTATGTACTTTGTCGTAATGCCCAAATGAATCTCATAGTAGACACCACAGCTCACACATGCATGTTATATGCACTTATCAATTGTCAATTGCCCAGCTGTAATTTGTTTACCCAGCATGTTAGTTATCTTATTGGAGAGACACCACTAGTGAACTGTGGACCCCGGTCCATTCTTTTACATCTGAAATACAATCTACTGCAATCATTGTTCTCTACTGTTTTATGCAAACAAACATCATTTCCATTCGATACGTTTAACCCTTTGTTTTCAGCAAGCCGGTGAGATTGACAACCTCACTGTTAAGTTGGGGCAAAGTAATTTGATTGTGTTGTGCAGGTTCCACGTTGGCACCGGAATCCCTGGTGTTGCGCCGCACTACACTCCTTCACCAACACCTTCGAAGCAAACCTCGTTTTCCTACTGGTTCGATTAAACCTTGGTTTCATACTGAGGGAAAACTTGCTGCTGCACTCATCATACCTTCCTCTTGGGGTTCCCAACTGACGTGTGACGTACAAGCATTGTTTCTGCTGTTGCCGGGGAGATATTCCCTCGTCAACTAGAGCAACACGTTTTCTGGCGCCGTTGCCGGGGAAAACCGAATTGCTTCTGCAAGGGGAGTCTCTCACACCCAATCTCTTTACTTTGTTATTTGTCTTGCTTAGTTTATTTTTATTTAGTCTTGTTTGCTCTCTTTATCAAAAACACAAAAAAATTAGTTACTTGTTTAATTCGGTTTGATTTTGTTTTTCAAAATGAATGCTCCTGAAGTTGAAGTTCGTTCTTTTAGGCAACTAGGAGGTGAAAATTTGAAAGATGCTTGGTATAGAATTAGTGATGCTCATCATAGATGTACTAAGAAACACTCTACCACTATCCTCCTTAGGAACTTTTATGTTGGTATCTCTAGTTGGTATAGGTATGTTCTAGACACTCTTACAGGTGGAAATTTCTTGGGTACTCCTGCTTTAGAAGCCTGTAATATTATTGAAAGTTTGGTAGGAACACCACCCACTAAAGATATTAAAATTGAGATCACCTTGGAGGATGTTATAAATAAGTTAGACTCTATGGAGAATTTTTTTCCAAATTTTCTTGATTGTATTGGTAAGACTAATGAATCAATAGCCACCATCAATGAAAGAATCACTGTTCTTGAGGATAATAATATCCATGACACCCAAAATCATAGAATTGATGAGTTAGAGGAAGCTATTGAAACCTTAAGTTCAACCTTTACTTCTCTTAAGTCTAAAAAGGAGAAAGTTTATGTGGGTAGAGAGCAAAAGTTTATGTATGTTCCTAAAGTGCCAAAACCAAAGACTCATTATGAGCTTAAAATTGATAAAACTTTTAGTACGGTTAAAGGTAATGAAACACCTCCAGGAACATCTAAGATACCCATTGTTACAAGCTGTGTGTTGGAAGAAGCTTTTGATGATTTGAATGATTTGCCACTTGACAACACTTGATTTTCACTTTCTGCGCCTAGCTGAAAGGCGTTAAAGAAAAGCGCTTATGGGAGACAACCCATCGTTTTTATTTGCTGTTATTTTTGTTTTCTTTGAGTCAAGGAGTTTTGTTACTTCTGTAGCAACTCCTTTGTATCTTTATTTTATCGCAATGTTGTGCCAAGTAAAGTTCTATATTGAAAGTTGATGCAAGATTTGGATTTCTGCGCAGTGACAGATTTTTAGCTGTCACGGATTTGAGCTTATCTCCCTGTAGAAAATTCAAAAAATTCTGAAAAAATCACGCATATTCCTGAGATATGTACGCAACTTTCATTATTTTAGGCCAGATCCATCTGAGCAACTTAAGTGCCTCGAAAAAATTCGTCATTCCAGACTGTTCTGTTTTTGACAGATTCTGCCTTTTGTTTTGCATTCGCTCTTTTACTGTGTTTGTGTGGATTTCTTTGCTCCACAAAGCATTGGTGGCTGTAGCTAATGTCCAGAAGCTTTGGGATTGATTGTATCATTACAGAATATGAGAATTTTTGATTATGCACTAACCCTCTAATGAGAACTGTCTTGAGTTTGGTGTGAAGGAAGTTTTCAAGGATCAAGCGAGAAGGGTGATATTATGTGATCAAGAAGAGTGAAAAGCCTAAGCTTGGGGATGCCCCCGTGGTTCATCCCAACCATATTCAGAGAGACTCAAGCGTCTAAGCTTGGGGATGCCCAAGGCATCCCCTTCTTCATCAACAAACTTATCAGGTCATCTCTAGTGAAACTATATTTTAATTCTTTCACATCTTATGCGCTTTACTTGGAGCGTCTGTGTGTTTTTATTTTTGTTTTTGTTTGAATAAATTCGGATCCTAGCAATCCTTGTGTGGGAGAGAGACACGCTCCGCTTTTTCATGTGAATACTCATGTTCTTCACTTATATTTGTTGAGTATTCTTAACTAGCTACTGCAGTGCTTTTAGCTCCTGTTTTTCATGCATCTCTTCGAGCTGTTAGCACTTGTTTATAAATACTCTCTTGCTGCATTATATTATCATTTGGAGAGTTTATGTTTAAATAAATTGATTGGTGTTTGTTTGGAAGAAAGAAAATGCTACATGTAGTAGTTGGTATTGGAAAAGACATATGCATTCTTGTAGATCATTGTCTTGTTTTGATTTGATGCTTTGCAATTGTTTTGAGCTCTCAAGTAGATCATGTTTAAGCTCTTGCATCATGTAGTTAAAGCCTAGTAGTGGAGAACTACCGTAGAGCTTGTTGAGACTTGGGATGCATATTTGTTCTCTCTAAGGTCTAGATATTTTCTGGTAAAATGTTTGAGCAACAAGGAAGACAGTGTAGAGTCTTATAATACTTGCAATATGTTTTTATGTGATTCTTGCTGTACCGGTTTATACTTGTGTTTGCTTCAAACAACCTTGCTAGCCTAAACTCTGTACTGAGAGGGAATGCTTCTCGTGCATCCAAAACTTGAGCCAAAACCCATGCCATTTGTGTCCACCATACCTACCTACTATGTGGTATTTCCTGCCATTCCAAGTAAATATTTCATGTGCTACCTTTAAACTATTCAAAACTTTATTACTCCTTATTTGTGTCAATGTTTTATAGCTCATGAGGAAGTATGTGGTGTTTTATCTTTCAATCTTGTCATTTACTTCTGACAGACTTTCACCAATGGACTAGTGGCATATACATCCGCTTATCCAATAATTTGCAAAAAGAGCTGGCAACGGGGTGCCCAGCCCCAATTAATTACAACTTTCATTAATAATTCTCTTCACATGTTTTGCCCTGATTTATCAGTAAGCAACTTAATTTGCAAATAGACACTCCTCCATGGTATGTGAATGTTGGAAGGCACCCGAGGATTCGGTTAGCCATGGCTTGTGTAAGCAAAAGGTTGGGAGGAGTGTCATCTATAAAGAAACTAAAATACATGTGTAAACAAAAGAGAAGAGGGATGATCTACCTTGCTGGTAGAGATAACGTCCTTCATGGGAGCCGCTCTTGAAAGTCTGGTTGACAAGGGGGTTAGAGTGCCCACTACCATTCGTTGACAACAACAAACACCTCTCAAATACTTATTTTGTGCTCTCTATATGCTTTCGAAAACTTAAAAAGCTCTAGCACATGATTTAATCCCTGCTTCCCTCTGCGAAGGGCCTATCTTTTACTTTATGTTGAGTCAGTTTACCTACTCCTTTCTATCTTAGAAGCAAACACTTGTGTCAACTTTGTGTGCATTGATTCTTACATGTTTACTTATTGCACTTGTTATATTGCTTTATGTTGACAACTATCCATGAGATATACATGTTACAAGTTGAAAGCAATGCTGAAACTTAATCATCCTTTGTGTTGCTTCAATGCCTTTTACTTTGAATCTATTGCTTTATGAGTTACCTCTTATGCAAAACTTTTTGATGCTTGTCTTGAAAGTACTATTCATGAAAAGTTTTTGCTTATATGATTCATTGTTTACTCTTTATCTATTTGTTAGCAAACTATAGACATTGCTTTGAGTCACTTCATTCATGACATGAGCCTTGCAATATATTGATCAAGATTGTGTGAAAGCATGTCTCCTCAGAAATTATTTGTTGTTATCGTTTTACCTACTCGAGGACGAGTAGAACTAAGCTTGGGGATGCTTGATACGTCTCCAACGTATCCATAATTTCTGCTGTTCCATGCTTATATTATACCATTTGCTACATGTTTTATATACACTTCATATCACTTTTATGCATTTTCTGGGACTAACCTATTAACAAGATGCCACAGTGCCAGTTCCCTGTTTTCTGCTGTTTTTGGTTTCAGAAAGTTACTTCTGGAAATATTCTCGGAATTGCACGAAACAAAAGGCCAAGTCCCTATTTTTCCACACGTACACGGAGTCCGAAGGAGAGACGAAGGGAGCCACGAGGTGGCCAAACCACCTGGCGGCGCGGCCCACCGCCGCGCCAGCCTGTGGTTTGGGCCCCTCGGGGGTCCGCCGACATCGCCCCTTCGCCTATTTATTCCCCGAGACGTGAAAACCCTAAAACACCGAGCCTTTCATCCAGAACATATTCGCTGCCGCCGCCGTCGTCAACCCTAACTCGGGGGGTTCTGAAGCTCTTCCCGGCACCCTGCCGGAGAGGGGAATCATCACCGGAGGGCTCTACATCGCCATGCCCGCCTCCGGAGTGATGCGTGAGTAGTTCATCCTTGGACTATGGGTCCATAGCAGTAGCTAGATGGTTGTCTTCTCCACTTGTGCCATCATGTTTAGATCTTGTGAGCTGCCTATCATGATCAAGATCATCTTATTGTAATGCTACATGTTGTGTTTGCTGGGATCTGACTTATATTGATACCTATGTGGAGCTGAATATTATATTATCATGTCTATGTCATTTGTGATCTTGCATGCTCTCCGTTACTTGTTGAAGCCTTGGCCAAGTGAATACTTGTGACTCCAAGAGGGGGTATTTATGCATGATAGTTGGGTTCAACCTCTATTTAACCTGGGATAGTGACAGCAAGTTCTAAGGTTGTAGATGTGTTGTTGCCACTAGGGGTAAAACAGCAATGCTTTATTCAAGGATGAATGTATTGTTTACATTACGCACATTACTTAATGCAATTGTCTGTTGCTTGCAACTTAATACTGGAAGGGGTACGGATGTTAACCGGAAAGTGGACTATTTAGGCATAGATGCATGCTGGATAGCGGTCTATGTACTTTGTCGTAATGCCCAAATGAATCTCATAGTAGACACCACAGCTCACACATGCATGTTATATGCACTTATCAATTGTCAATTGCCCAGCTGTAATTTGTTTACCCAGCATGTTAGTTATCTTATTGGAGAGACACCACTAGTGAACTGTGGACCCCGGTCCATTCTTTTACATCTGAAATACAATCTACTGCAATCATTGTTCTCTACTGTTTTATGCAAACAAACATCATCTTCCATTCGATACGTTTAACCCTTTGTTTTCAGCAAGCCGGTGAGATTGACAACCTCACTGTTAAGTTGGGGCAAAGTAATTTGATTGTGTTGTGCAGGTTCCACGTTGGCACCGGAATCCCTGGTGTTGCGCCGCACTACACTCCTTCACCAACACCTTCGAAGCAAACCTCGTTTTCCTACTGGTTCGATTAAACCTTGGTTTCATACTGAGGGAAAACTTGCTGCTGCACTCATCATACCTTCCTCTTGGGGTTCCCAACTGACGTGTGACGTACAAGCATTGTTTCCGGTGCTGTTGCCGGGGAGATATTCCCTCGTCAACCTAGCGCTAGCAGCCACCTGAAATTGTCCTGCTAGCTCAGAGACCTTACATGATGGTTAGAACCTACAACAGCTACAACATAAATGGATGTGTCTTTCACACTAAGGATTTTGCACATGGAAAGAGTACACAGTGTGATGGATTATCAACAAAATCAACAACATCTAGCTATTCCAGTGCAAAGGACAAAAATAATTGAAATAGTAGAGCTCAGCTACTCAAACCAAGCTAGTGTGGTTTTGTTCAAGTGTGAATGGGCTAAGCCAAATAGGATTAGAACTTTAGAAAGATTTGGAATAACTCAAATCAACCACAAGAGATTAAATCCAGGACATGAGATACAAGCTGAGCCATTCATCTTTGCTAGTCAAGCTAAACAAGTCTACTATATGTACAAGACTTGGTTGATGAGGACTGGTATTCAGTTGTGTTTCCTCAAATAAAGGATTACTATGATATGGAACCTAGAGTAGATACTTAACATGTGAAGGTGATTGATAATTTGTATTTGTAATATTTGTTCTCTTTATATTGCCATGCACACCCTGCCATTTAATATATTTCTGACTGATGTACTTACTACACATGCTTGTAGGAACAGTAACTGTGGATAGTCAGGAATGCAGGATGGAAGAAGTGAACTCAAAATTGTTGAAACTAGGTCTACCACCTTCAACTAGTTACAATAGGGATGTTTTCCCTAGATTTATGCGACCGGCTGCAGATAAAGGAATTTACAAAGGATTAGTTGATGTAAGAGAACTGAACCATCTTGGAAATGATATATTAATTTACTGTGTGTACCTAGTAACTTAAATGTTACGCTTCAAAATACAGGATGAGGTGAAAGAGGTGGAGACAGTAGAAGTAAAAGAGGAGGACAAAGATTTGGAAGATGTTGAACATGAAGATGCTGAAAAGGAAGATGATAGTGGAGACTCTGGATCTGACAGTGAAGACATTGAAGAAGAAGCATACGACAATGGATCTGCTGATAACCATGTGGAAGGTACCTACATATTTAAGCTTTAAATTTGTTGCATTGAATTCATTTTGTACTATATTCTTTGTAATGAGCTGGCAATTTGTGTACGGTAGGCACAATTAAAAAAATAAGGCGTAGAGGAGCTACTGAACTCAAGGCGTTCTAGAAGGTTTACGACCCAAACTATAAAATAAGGCTTGAGTTCAACAAGATTGGTCAACCATGTGGTCTGAGGACAAGTGCTCTGACTAGTTTCATTGGAAGCTTGGTGAAAGGAAAGGAAATTCCATTAACATCAACCAGCTGGAGTAAGGTCCCAACGTGTGAAAAAGAGAAGCTGTGGAACACTGTAAAGGTACTTCAATTAATCTTGTTTGAAGTGTGTTACCAATTGCCTTCTGTACAAATCTTAACTAAAAATATGAATACATTGTAGGACTTCTTCGAATTGGATGAAGTCTATAAGTTTTGGGTCCTCAAATCAGCTAGTAAAAAATGGAAGGACTTCAAAGCTTATCTGAAGAGGAAATATTGCAAGCCAAATTTATCAACAGCAACCAATATTCTCAATGGATGCAATGACAGAATTCCTAGATCACAATGGCAATGTCTTGTCCGACATTGGAAATCAGATAGAGCCAAGGTATTTCATAGATTTCAATGTCAAACAGATTACATATGAACTAGCACAGTATGTAATGATTGTACCAGTGTAGGCATTGTCTGAACTAAATAGAATTGCAAGAAAAGAGCAGCAAAATGGAACTCATACTGCTGGCTCTAGAAGAAAAGAGCTGGTAATTTATTCACATACTGCATATTACTTGTTAAGGAATGTGTGTACATTCTGGTTCAACTAACTGAACAATGAAATTTCTGTCATGTGGGTACTTACAGGAAATAAAGGAAGGAAAAGGTGTAGGAAGGGCAGAGCTGTATAGAGTAACACACCGTAAAAAGAATGGAGATCCAGTTAGCAAATTTGCTGGCGAGCAAATTGTAAGTACTCTTTTACCTACACTTCAATAATGTGTACATAGTAACCTTTAGTACTGAAAATAACCATGGAAATTCTTATCTGCAGCAAAAAATAGATGAAGCCTTGATCAAAAATCCTGCTCTTATTAGTGAGGAACCTAGTGAGGAAGATTTATATTCCACACTATTCCCAAATGCAAAGAATTCATCTAGGCATGGACTTGGACTGGTGGTGGGAGGCAAAGGTTCTGAGCAACTGGCCAAAGCTATGGCGGCTCTACATGAGAGTACAAAGGAAAACAAAAAACTCAGAAGCATGTTTGAAGCAGTGTTGACAATGAATGAAACAATGGAGGAAAAATTAAGTCAAGCAATGTCAAGAGGTGCAAGTATGGAGGAAAAATTCAGTCAAGCCATGCTACGCTTTGAAGCATTTGAATCATTTGAACTAGCAAGACAAAGTCAGTAGGTAGACATGGTTCACAAGCAAGAAGATCCTACTAGTGAACTAGATGGTTCACAGCATGAGGTACTTTGTGTTAAATTCAGTTGCAATGCATGTTAAGTGAACTAATCTTGCTCTGACTCTAATAATTCTGATGTTCATGCTAATTGTAGGTACCAAATGTGAATGATAATGTCAGTAAGGCAAGTAGTCCACATCAAGATGTTTATGAAGGTGTTTATGAAGAAAAGGTATTTGGTGTGATAACAATTCTATGCTTATGCATGCTAAATGTGGTCGTAATGCTGTTCATGTCTATTTGACTAATTGATTGACACTCATGGTAAATGTAGGTACCAAATGTGACTGAACTTCCTGAAGCAAAGACTCCGAAAGAAGATGTTGAGAAAGAAAAGAAAAAGCTTAAAGACCAATTGAAGTTCCTAAAGCAAAGCCATGTTGATGCATTAACCAAGTCACAAATGAAAGCAAAGCATCCCAAAGTAGCCGAAGAGAAAGAAGTAAACCAACCCTTGAAAACTTTGTTGGCAAAGGTTAGAATATTAGATGAATTTTAAATATTCATAAGCATATTCACTATGATTTAGTGATTTATGTTTACTAAATCATATTCATAATAACTGTAGAGTACTGACCAAAACAAGATACACAAAATAAAGCAAGAAAAGGCTGATAAGAACTTGAAGCAGTACAACAAGGAGAACAAGAAAAAGGAGGTAGTGATGATCAAACCAGGAATGGATGTTCAGCTAACATCTCCAAAAAGTCTACAAGTGGTAGCATTAGGAACTGTTATGAGTGACAGAGGAGAATACCTTGATGTTACAGTCAACATGGTCTTGAATAGTTCAACTAGGCTGCCACAAGCAAAGGGAAATTTGAGGTTACTGGGGCATGCTCAAGCGCATACCATAGCATGGCCAAAGCAGTATGTAAGTGTTATTACCAATGTAGCATATTATTTGGATGATCTTGTGAAACAACAGTGCAAACAACACTGATTTTTTTCAAATAATACTGCAGGTAGGGCCTGAAGATATGAGCAAGGAAGATGCCAAGATGTTTTGTAGCACCGACAAAGGCTTAAGGGAGCATAGACGGTCTGATGGATCGACACTCTCCCTGGAGCAGCAATCTGCAAACAGGTACAAAATTCTTGAGAGAGAGAGAGAGAGCCAATGGTCTGGAAGACACTGTAGGTCCCAAAGTACAAGACATACAAAAAGTGAAGATCAAACAAAAGAGGAAATCTGTCCTGGAGCTAGTATTGATTCACAAATGAATTCTGATTCAGAGTTGGTTACTGATTCACAGAGAACTCAGAGAAAAGACTAAAAGAAGAAGAAGAACTGAAGCTTGGACTATTTGATATTCACAGAAAACTCATTGAACTCATAGAATCTTGGATCTTCCTGTCTTATTAATCTTGGACAAACATGCCCACGTCTTATATGAAAACTGTCTTATATCCTCATAGTACTCTGTTGAACTGCTAGAATGAATCTTGGATCTTCCTGTCTTATTGATGAGAACTGAAATGCTACATCATGTTATGAATCTGTTTGAAGTGCATGTTATGAATCTGTTTGAAGTGCCAGTAGCTGAAATGCTACATCACTACATGACAACTGCCTGATTATGTGTTTGGAGGCACTATTTGCAGTGCCAGTAGTTGAATTTTGAGGCACTGTTTATAGTGGTAGTAAATGAATTTTGAGGCACTATTTGTAGTTCTAGTAGTTGGATTTTGAGGCACTATTTATAGTGCTAGTAGTAGAAATTTGAGGCACTATTTGAAGTGATAGTAGTTGGATTTTGAGGTACTGTTTGAAGTGCTAGCAAATGAATTTTGAGGCACTATTTGTAGTGCTAGTAGTTGGATTTTGAGGCGCTATTTATAGTGCTAGTAGTAGAAATTTGAGGCACTATTTGAAGTGCTAGCAAATGAATTTTGAGGCACTGTTTGGAGTGCTAGCAAATGAATTTTGAGGCACTATCTATAGTGCTAGTAATAGAAACTAGAGGCAGTGTTTGAAGTGCTAGTAGTTGGATTTTGAGGCACTATTTGAAGTGCCAGAAGTTGAATTTTGAGGCACTGTTTGCAGTGCTAGCAAATGAATTTTGAGGCACTATTTATAGTGCTAGTAATAGAAACTAGAGGCACTTTTTGTAGTGACAGTAACTAAATTTTGAGGCACTTTTGAAAACTGCCTCCAAAAACATTTGCCAACATCAGAGGACCTAACACTTTTTTTTCTGCCTCAAAAAACTTTAGGTGGCACTTTTTGAAGACTTGGAGGCAGTTTTGACTGCCTCGGATCTGGGTACGTGACATGGTGGGGGATACATGATCGGCGCCATCGTCCTCGTCGGCGCGAGAAGGTGCCCGGCGTTCTGGCAAGAGGGGCTACAGAACTGGATCACGCCCGACCAGGAAGACCTGTGGATGGGTCGGCCGCCGCAGAGGACGTCATCCGTATCAGCACCGGCTTCTATTTCGTCACTTCGGACGAGAGAGTCGTCGTGTACAGTCCAGTGCTCGCCGGGGACAACAACGAGCTATCCATGAGACGCATCGGCTTCGATATGGTGGAGCGCAAGGACTACGAAGACGACCTGCTCTTCATTGGAGGCAATGGCTCGATGGTGCGGTACCTCGTGGAGATTTGGGGGTGGCTGCACATGGTCGTGAGGTATATCTACTCCGACGGCGGGACGGAGGTGCTGCGGGTCTTCAGATTCCAAATCATGCAGCAGGCGGCCTACGGCCAGCCCTTCCGTGCTACCTGGGTGGGTGTTCAAGCGTTGGATGGCCAGATGCTTTTCGTGGGGCGAGGCTGCTCCAGATCCATCGAGGTCGCGCAGTTCCATGGGTTCCAGGACTCCACCATCTACTTCCCGGACGACTGCTTCACCCGCGACCCCGACTATGCGGTGGACAACAGGAGGAGGTACTCCTTCTTCGACATGGGCAGGTACTCAATGTATGAGGCGTCCCTCGACGAGTCTTGGCCTCCGGAGGATCGTCGCCCGGCATGGTCGGACAGTGCTCCTTGCACTTGGTGGTTCCATTGACACGACCATGCCACCTGCTGGTGATCGTGCTTACTCTCCACTTCAGGCTTAATGAGACTTGCATGCTACTCTGTTGTTCCCTCTTCGAAACTTGATGAGTAAGTGGTGCTGAGATCGTATCCGTCCTGCTGCGTTTCAGCATTTGGTGTTGCAGACGGTAACACTACTCACTTCCAGTTCAGGTCCTGCAATTAAGGACTCCATTGCAACCTCTCATTACCCGCTTTACCCCAAAATTACTTTGCTATCCAGTACCTTGTTGTCAATTCTAATGTTCCTGTATATTCTGGCTGTCCTAGAACACAAATGTGATGCTACTGTCATACTTCAATAGTAGACAGTGCAGGTTTTGGTTGCCACTGGAATTTTCATTCTGTTTTTTTGATCACCCTGTGCATGTTTTGCTACAAGTTACTTTGGGTGTTCTTGGAGATTGTTACCTCTCATATTGGTTAGTTTAATGCTCGTGCAGTTTGATGTTGTTGCTATCAGAAATGGCAGTTTTGCAGGCATGCAGACCATAAAATCTCGGTGCAAGTGGATGTCTCCACAAATTGCTCTGTGCTCTTTGTTGTCCTTGTCAAGCATGCAATTTTCATCTAGTCAGTGACATTTTTTTTGAACACAGCCTTTGTATTCATCTAGTCAGTGACATTGTGTGCATGAATACAGAATTTCCGGTGTTAGATTCCAAATTTTAATGTATGGAAATGGGACACTGCAGTTTATCTTCTTCTGACGAATATACCACAACTACTATTACACAGTGCATGAGGGATAGTGCGTGAATTACCTGTGAAATCGAGATCTGTTTTTGCTGATATGGTTATCAACATTAGAGGGAAGCCAAAATGGCAAAATGTAAAGAACATGCTGCAAATTGGTTGGCTCGACAACACTGAATATTAATGTTCAGTTCATGGTAATTGCCGATGATGGTAAACTGATTTCCGAGGCCATGTGGCAGTCTGGCAGAGTCTCAACAAACGGAGGAATCTATGCATATGGATGTACCGCACTTCGTAAACATTGTGATGGCCATTTAGCTGTTCTAGCAAGGCAATAAGCCTCACTGATTTAGTGTCAAAACATAAAAGACGTAAAGAAAGGGACCAAAGACAACAGAGTTTGTCTTTTTTTTTGACAACTAATATCATGATCGAGGCCAAACAGTGGGCATTGGCCAGTGCCGGTCGTCTGGTTTTTGATTAAGTTTTAAATTTACTTGGAGCTAGTTAGTCAGTGTTGAGGTCGCCTATGTTGTTCCTCTTCTCTTGGCTTCAGGTCTTTTTGTAAGGCTTTGGCCATTCCTTTGGTTTTTCTCTCTATCTAATTTAACACATGCAGTGCTCCTGCATGGTTTTAAAAATAATAGTGAATAATATATAGTAGAGATACATGAGCTGACTAGAGCGATTCTAAAATAAAGTCTAACGAGAAAATCTTCAAAAATTTCAAACTTTTTTTCATAACACAATCTTTTACTTTTCTGAAAGCAACCATAAAAAAATGACGATGATATGAAACCACACACATGTAAATACCAACGAGTGTTCTCCCGTACGTGCATGCACACAACCATTGAAGTAATCGACCAACATCGATAATAGTACCAACACCGGTATTTGAAGGAATAATAATCGGCAACCGTTGCTAGGAGCCGAGAGTATACCATTGTCGAGAACGTAGAAGCCGGGACAAATACTATAAGGATAATCCTACTCGCGGCAACCACGGGAAAAATTCTAAAGTCGATCTACTGAAGCAAAAAAAAATCTGAAGGATCATATCTAGATAAATTTATCTTCCAATACCACCATTGACGTTGGAAGCAGATCTCGCCGTCGAACGACAGGCCGAAGATCACTTATTGTAAATGATGTCATCTTCATTGACGAAGAAGATGGCCACCAAAACGCTAACCTAATCTATTGGAAACACGACTATTACTGAAAAAATTCACTTATAGATTGGTTCCCTCATCACAACATTCAAATTGCAAACCATTTCATCAAAGAAAGAAAATATTATGCCTCAGAGTCATTTCCTCAAACATGTTGGGCACGCCGGCGGCAGTAGCCATCAGTGACCGCAGCGATGTATGCGGGATGAATGGAGGGGTGCCAGATCCACCGGAGCATCCCATCGGCGCCCCTTTGCCTAGGCCTTCTTTCTACCTTTCGAATTGTTGGCAGTCGACTGCGCGTGCGCCCTCTTGGCTTTGGCCTTGGCTCTTGGCCGTGGCTTTGCAGACACGGCGACAAGAGCTTAGGCATGCGTCGCATTTCCTTCGGCGGGGGCATGGCGGCGGAGCGGCAACGGATGCGCCAGGGTCGGAGACAATGTCTTCCATGGCGATTCGGCAGCCGACGACAATGGGAAGGGGAGGGGAGGCGATGGTCTAGGAGAAAAATGAACCTTCCGTGCGGCAGTTGGGCTTCGCGCGCTGCCCAAAACATTTTTGTACACGCTTGTTTGGTGCCCCAAATATACGTCACCGTTTTTTGGGCACACTATTTTTTGATCATCTCTTGGAGATGCTATTAGCTCGTTCTAGTGTTGTGATACGGTGCTACGGTTGTACACTTGTACTTTATTTGATGCATGTCGTTGGGAAAAAAGTTAAAGAAAATCACGGCAGGCTGCAGTCCGCGCCGCCATTTTGCCGAACGCCTGGCCAGCAACCTGCTTGCAGAAACGTATTCTGGAAGCAGCTGCGCGCTGAGGAGGAAAGGGGCCTGCTTGCATCGCTTCATTTCGTGCCAGTAAACGCGCCGTCCTATATATAATCCCGACGGCGACGAAGCGGCCGCAACGAAACCCTTTTCGGCCCACACAGCACAACGCGAGGGAGAGAGTTAGTTCATCGGCGGCGTGCGTAGGCGTAACCTCCCTCCCTCCCGATGGCGGCGGCCATGAACCCGACGGCGGCGTCCGTGTGGGAGGACGTCCCGGACAACATCCTCCTCCGCCTCGCCGCCTACCTCCCCTCCCGCGGAGACTGTATCCGCATGGCCTTCGTCAACACGCACTGGAGCCGCGCCCTGCGCGGGGAGGGGCGGGGGCGGCCGCCGCAGCTCCCCCATCCGCCGCCCCTACTCCCGTGTCTCATCTTCCCCAACACCGAGGCGCCCACCTTCTTCTGCCCCATGGACGGCAGGAGCTACCCCCTCCCCGTCCCGCGCCCCGTCCGCCACGCGCGCTTGTGCGGATCCGGGGTTGGAGGCTGGCTCGTCCTCGCGCTCGACACCGGCCACGCGCACGCTCTCTACAACATCTACTCCGGGGAGCGCATCCGCCTCCCTCCGGGCGTCAGCTTCCCCGATTCCAGGAATCTCCCCTTGGTCTTGCGCGTCGCCACGCTCCCGTTCTCGCCGACGTCTCACCGGGGATACATGATCGGCGCCATCGTCCTCGTCGGCGCGAGGAGGTGCCCCGCGTTCTGGCAAGAGGGGCTACAGAACTGGATCACGCCCGACCAGGAAGACCTGTGGATGGGTCGGCCGCCGCAGGACGTCATCTACTGGAACTGCGCCTTCTATTTCGTCACCGAGGCCGAGAGAGTCGTCTTCTACATGCCAGTGCTCGCCGGCGACAATAACGAGCTGTCCATGAGGCGCCACGACTTCGACATGGTACAGCGCGAGGGCTACGAAGACGATATGCTCTTCATTGAAGGCAATGGCTCGATGGTGCGCTACCTCGTGGCGATTAACGGCTGGCTGCACATGGTCGTGAGGTATATCTACTCCGATGGCGGGACGGGGGTGCTCCGGGTCTTCAGATTCAACGTCATGGAGCCGACGGCCTACGGCCGACTTTACCGTGCTACCTGGACGGCTGTGGAGGAGTTGGATGGCCTGATGCTGTTCGTGGGGCGAGGCTCCTCCAGATCCATCCAGGTCGCGCAGTTCCATGGCTTCGAGGACTCCACCATCTACTTCCCGGACGACTGCTTCATCCGCCACCCCGACTATACGGTGGACAACAGGAGGAGGTACTACTTCGACATGGGCAGGTACTCAATGTATGACGAGATGTCCCTCGACGTGCCCTGGCCTCCCACGGAGCGTCGCCCGGAGTCGTCGGACAGTGCTCCTTGCACTTGGTGGTTCCATTGACACCACCATGCCACAGCTGGCTGGTGATTGTGCTTACTCTCCACTTCAGGCTTAATGAGACTTGCATGCTACTCTGTTGTTCCCTCTTCGAAACTTGATGAATGGTGGTGCTGAGATCGTATCCGTCCTGTTGCCTTTCAGCATTTGGTCTTGTCAGATAGTAGTAACACTAGTCACTTCCAGTTAAGGTCGTGCAATTAAGGATCCACTGCAATCTGGCATTACCTGCTCTACTTTGCTATTCGGTGCCTTGTTGTCAATCTTAATGTTCCTGTACATTCTGGCTGTCCTAGAACACAAATGTGATGCTACTGTCATACTTCAGTAGTAGACATTGCAGGTTTTTGGTTTCCACTGGAAATTTCCATTGTGTTTCTGATCACTCTGTGCATGTTGGTGCAAGTTACTTTGGGTGTTCTTGGATATTGTTACCTCTCATATTGGTTAGTTTAGTGCTCTGCTGTGATGTTGCTGCTATCAGAAATGGCAGTTCTGCAGGCATGCAGCCCAAGAATGTCGGTGAAATTTCCTGACATTGTGGGCATGTCTACACAAATTGTTCTGTGCTCTTTGGTGTCTTTGTCAGACATGCCATTTTCAACTAGCCAGTGACATTGTGTCCATGTTTCCAGAAATTCGTTTTTGCTGTTAGGTTCCAAATTTTAATGTATGGGACACTGCAATTTCTCTTCTTCTGACGAGTATAAGTGTATAACACAACTACAGTAGTACACAATGCATGATGTGTGTATTACCTGTGAAATGACAAATGAGTTATATTTTTGGTGATATGGTTATCAACATTAGAGGAAAGCCAAGAATATAAAGAGAATACTGCAAATCGGTTAGTTGGACACCACTTGAATATTAATGCTCAGTTCGTGAAGGCTAATTACCTAGATAACAAACTGATTGCAAAGGCTACAGGGCAGAGTCCCATCAAACAAAGGAATGTATGCATATGGATGTCCTGCAGTTTGTAAACACTATAATGGCCTTTAGCTGTTCCAGCAAGCTTTTTTGTTTGTGGGAAGATGTTCCAGCGAGTTGATAAACCTTATCAATTTAGTGTCAAAACAAAAAAGATTGAAGAGAAGAGCCAAAGGCAGCGCAATTTTTCTTTTGAGTGAATTCCACATTTTACCCTTGACTAGGAAACATGCCCATGCGTTGCAACGGAAAAGAAAAAATCACAAAGACAAGAAAACACAAAATCAGTTTCCTTCAAATGACACAACATAAATTTCAGTGCATAAAGCTATATAAACACGTGTAGAAAAGAAATAACCGGCAGGTTTAAAATAGTGACCAAAATCTCCACAAAAAAAAACTCGCGCGTTGTGCTGTCAGTAACACGCTCTCTTCGATCATCCTCTCCGTCTAACACCCATGACACCTCTGCATTTAAAAGAACGTAATATGTATATAATGCAATTTTAGGCACTCTACGGGCACTCTAAATCTTCCAATATAACAGGAAGGTTCTATAAATATTCATTTTTGGAATCAAACTCATTTTTAGCACAAAACTTAATTTGAGTTTTAGAGAAGAAAAGTTCTAATAAAAAATTGGTGGGAATATTTCAGAATACATATTATTATAGTGTTGCATTGAAGAAGGAACCTCATATGAGAATTTCATGTATTTTATGTTGAATGTTTAATCTCCAAATAACTAAGATAGATGATATGTTGATTTGAAAGAAAACAAAAATAGAAAGAGACCCAACGTTACCTTTACTTTGGCCCAAAAATAGTCGTTTATCTAAAATCCATGAAAAAAAATCCTACATCCATGACTTAAATCCGTCTCTTTCTATACTCATCCGTTGACAAAAGCAATACATACAGCAGCTCGACCAACGCTAACATTGACGCCCGTCCAGAGCGCCACAACATCGTGGTTCGCATGAGATCGATCTATGGCGCTGCCTGGTTGTCGCCCCCCGTGCTCCTAGTTATTCTCACGATTCGAACAATCACAGATTCAGTATATCAACATTACACTACGCTTCTCTAGATATATGAATATGAAGTAGCAGATTGTATACTCAGCAAGATTCAACCTGTCACTGTCCCTAAATTTCCTTGAACATGAGCTACCATAAGAACATCACATCTGATTGGCCTCGGAGAAGTGTGAGCTGTAATGTTGCAATTCATCCTCTCCAACCGAATATAAAAAAGGAAACGATCCAAGATGCTGCACGCTCAGACCTGGCGCGGACGGCGGGTACAGGGCCTGGCGCCGCACAACAATAACCAGCTCCCATTACTTGCATCGGCCGCGAGGACATGACCGGTCTCAAATCCACATCCAGCTAGCGCAAAGAGCCAGTGGCGACGAGAAACACCGCGTCCGCGTGGCCGTCGAGAGCTCGGGAGGCGCCGCATGGCCAACAAATCCACATGCTTGGGCATGGTCGGTGCGCGCAGCACCATCAAAAATTGATTTTCTGCCTCGAAGGGAGATTATCCGGGCAGCTCATGTTCGCCGGAGAGTGACGTCCAGATCGGCCACCATGGCAACCCTATAGCAGGTGGATGACAGCGCCATGGACCAGGGATGCACCGAACCAGGGCAGGATAGGCCAATTAGAGGAAGAAGAAGACATAACATCCTGAAAAGATTTTTGTTTTCCCGGATTCGTTTGATGTCGTGGATTCCCGGATTAGTTCGCGAGATCGTTGAGGAGGCCTCTAGCGCCTCGATGTCGGGCCGCCCTTGCGCGCTGACATCACACGCGGGCCGCGGCGGCGGATTCCACGGCGGTGACGAGGCGATTCACTCGCGTTGATCTCATATCGTCGTTTTGATCTGATTTTTATATGCAGGGACGAAGACATATCGTCTTATTATATATAGACGATCAGATCAACACGATTGGTAATTGATATGGGCACGACGGAGGAGGTGCAGCCCAATTTTAGGACACCTCCACCGTTCTGATGTTAATCGGAATATCCGAGTTAAGTTGAATCGGATTATCCGATGTAAGATATGGATCATGCCGAACCGATAGATAAATCTTCCAATAACGTCGATGAACGTCACCTGAAGAAGAGGAACGAATCCAGCAAGCAACGTGATGCAGATCACCACGTCTCAAACCACAGCTCGATAATTCTTGATGAACACAAGAACCCTCACAACAATCTATATTAGATAACACGACAACGCCGTCCCCGGAGGGATGATACACGTGGAGCACAAGATAATATTTTTGACTAAACGATTGAACTCTCCTAAACCCTATCTCGGCTAGCCCCTTATATGGAGGCTGGGGCGCCCCACTACATGGGCCCTAACTTGGGTCGGTTGGACAGGCCCAAACCGACTCACACAAATAATTAAAAAAATGACTTACATCGGATAATCCGATTCAACTTAACTCGGATATTCCGATTAACATCAGAACCGTGGAGGAATCCTAAAATTGGGCTGCACCTCCTCCGTCGTGCCCATATCATCCTCCCCCTTCAAGAAGCGTTGTCCTCAACGCTTGAGGGTCGGCTCGAAAAGGTGGCGTGATGTCAACAACAACATCACGCGTCTTGGCCATCTTCAAGTCTTGCCAGCCTTCCTCACCACATCTTCCCGCTGGGCCTGCTCGACTTGATACAGTCCTGGGCGCATGCACCTCCTTTCTTCTCCATATGAGCTTGGACCTAGGTGCCACCATCTTCTTCTTCTCAACTTTTGCTGGAATCTTGCGTTGCTGAACATGAACATGCTTTGCACGACCCGACAAAAGATGAGTAATGCCCGAGCCACACAACTGATGAACACGTCCGTCTTTGCCTGTGTGCATACGTACTGTTGCTCCAACAAAGCATCTCCGAGGTGTTCTAACAAAACTGTGGCTGACTGCCCGCGGCTCCATATGCACCGGAACACAATCAGCACCACCGGCATCGGTCTGAACACCCATGTCAACACGAACTGGAAGTGGAACACATGGAACACATGCTAACATATCCTTCGCTTCAACAATAAGAGGCTTGACTTCAATCGGCTTGTCACTAACAAGAACAACTGGCTTGTCATCTACAGGCTTGGCTGAAACATTGTCACCACTGACGCTCTTCGCATCATGCTCCTCATGCTGCAACTTAGCTAGCCCTGGTTGTGGCTTAGCCCTGCGCAACTTCTCCTTGCAAACCACCAGCACCACATCGGACTTGATTTGTTCATCTCTCATAGGCTTCAAAGTCCGCTACTTGCCATCATGCACAAAAGAATATGTATTTGCCCTCCCAGCATGTAAATCATTATGATCATACTGCCATGGACGTCCAAGTAACAGTCCACACACCTCCAATGGCAATACATCGCATTCCACCTCATCAACATAGTCATCAACTATAAATGGCACACGTACCTTGTGAGTAATCTTCATCATACCGCAACTATTCACCCACTCAACATGCCTAGGTTCTGGAATTCGCCATGTGGATAAACCCAAAGCCTCCACAGCCGCCTTGCTAATGCCATTACAGTAACTACCACTGTCAACCATCAACTTGCATGCTTTGCCTTTGATCTTGCACTGCGTCTGAAATAAATTCCAACGCTGGCCTCTATCCGCTGTCATACAAGTATCACCATGTACTCGCTTGAGTTGCATATTCAGCCCACTCAACGGTACAACCTCCTTCACAACCTCCTTGTCAACATCAGCTTTCTTCTCTTCGGAAGTAATCCTTCTTGGTGTTGCTTTGTTGACTTCAGCCACCTGAACAGTCGATGTATCCTGAGAAACTGATTTGGAGGGCTTTGCTAGACTGCCCTTCATATACTCCTGGAGATCCTCAAGCCCCTTCTGAATCTCAAGCATCTGAGCCATTTGCGCGTCACTCCACACATTGTTTTTCTTATTTTTCTTCCCATGCTGATCACGGTAAGAATCTGGATAAAACATCTTCCCTCACCAAAAATTTCTGGAGTCAGTCGGAATATCCGGTTCAATCCTGACCGGAATATCCGGTTGAAGCAATAGAGTACGCACAAGGTTCTGCAATAGATCGGAATATCCGGCTTCCCGTGAATCGGAATATCCGATTTGAGGTTGTGCGCTGGCGGAAACCTGTGCGAACTCGACGAGACTAGGATCCGTAACCTTTCCGGACTCGCGGCAGAAAAACTGGGGAAAACTGTGCCACGACAGCGCGCGCCTGCGGGAACTCGACGAAACTGGCGATCCGCCGAGCGAAGCACGACGAAACTGGCGATCCGTAACCTTCCTGGACTCGCGGCAGAAAAACTGCGGAAAACTATGCCACGGCAGCGCGCGTCTGCGGAAACTCGACGAAACTGGTGATCCGTCGAGCGAAAACTGCAAAACGGCTGGACTGCACTGGAAACCGATCTAGATCAGCAATCCAATCTCAATGGAACGAACTCGCGATGATCAACCTGGCGCTCTGATACCACATGATATAGATCATGCCGATGATCCTAGAGTTTTGCCCGATCTTTCACCGCAAGACCAACCGATCGATAAATCTTCCAATAACGTCGATGAACGTCACCTGAAGAAGATGAACGAATCCAGCAAGCAACGTGATGCAGATCACCACGCCTCAAACCACAGCTCGATAATCCTTGATGAACACAAGAACCCTCACAGCAATCTATATTAGATAACACGACAACGCCGTCCCCGGAGGGATGATACACGTGGAGCACAAGATATTATTTTTGACTAAACAATTGAACTCTCCTAAACCCTAACTCGGCCAACCCCTTATATGGAGGCTGGGGCGCCCCACTACATAGGCCCTAACTTGGGTCAGTTGGACAGGCCCAAACCGACTCACACAAATAATTAAAAAAATGACTTACATCGGATAATCCGATTCAACTTAACTCGGATATTCCGATTAACATCAGAACTGTGGAGGAGTCCTAAAATTGGGCTGCACCTTCTCCGTCGTGCCCATATCAGTAATACGCGCGGGAAGAACATGGACTCCGATCCAACTACAACAGGGACGGCCAGACCGTGGAGGACAACATACACTAGGAAAAGAAAAGAAAAAAGGTACAACTTATGGGTGGCAGTAGTGGGTAATTTTTGTGAACTTTAGGGGTAGTTTCAACGACGTACGAGAAGAAGTCTTAATGCTTTTATTATTAGGTATAGATTTAGTTATGCACTTGTGACACTAATTATCTCATATTGTGAAGAGTTGTCTAGATTTGCTCATTTCAAAAACTTTGGACTCTCCTTTTCTAATGCATGTTCGTTGGGCAAGTTGTGAGGTTGTGACTGAGACTCGAGAATATCATGCAACGATGAGAAATTGAAAAGATGGTGAAGATAAGAATGGACATGATCAACGATGACACACTACATATTTTGTCGCACCACATAGGCATGACATGCGGTCTATTGATACCAAAATAGGGTAAAACCGTGTTCAAAATTTCTTTGTGTATTTATGATTTTATTTTACTAATTTTGGTAAAAGGCGTGGGATAAAATAGCATAATTCACTATTTTCTTTTTTCCTTTTGGAAGAGCAAGAAACAAAGGTGTAAAATGTGAGTCAAAGCTCTTGTGGTCTATAAAAAAACAACAACATGGACAGGCAGATAGCCCATTCATCAAAGCCCAGTCATAAATAAAGCCCGCGTAGATGCCGCAGGCCATCTCGTCTTCTTCCTCACTACATACCGCCTCAAAACCCTAGGCTGCTCCTCCTCGTCGCTTAAACCTCCGCCCCCACATGCTCCCACGCGCCTCCCCCTCCCCCTTGTAGCCACCGCCTCCCCCCACCTCGGCCGCCGCGGCCATGGCGACCCCGTCATACGCGGCCGTGAAGTGCCTCAACACGTCCTCCTCCAGCCGCAAGCGCTTTGTGGTAAGAGCATCCGGCCCCTCACTCTTCGGTTTCGCTCCCCTGGAAATCAAGCGCATGGATTGGTTACTACGGCTGCTAATGAGCTATTTTGTGCGGGCTTGTGCAGTTCAAGACCTTCTCGCAGCGGGTGGAGAAATCGACATCGATGTCTACCATAGCCTCCACGAGGTCAAGGCGGAGCCATCGAGCGGCTCCTCCTTTCTCCTCGACGCTATGGTGGAGTGGAGGGTACGCACCTTTTGTCCTTCTCTTGCTTCATTATATTTGTATCTGATGTGCGAATTTTGCTCCTGGAGCAACGGGAAAGCTTATTTTTGTGCCTAGAACCTTAGGGAAAGCTCAATCACCCCAATTCCTACTACCTCCGTTAGCCCAGGAAAACGTCTTATATTTTGGAACAGATGTAATAGTTCAGTAGGCTGCAACGGATACACTTGAATGTCGGGATAGTTGGCAATTTGGATATATCTATCCACCGTTTTGTTGCATCAATGAAAACAAAACTCAAAAGTTCCACATCCGACCAGCTAGAGCAGCCTTTTTTTCCTGCTTTCTACGAATTTTATGAAAGAACAGTAGATATTTTTTGTGATATGTTTTATGGTATTTTCTGTTATGTGCCTTGCGTATTCGTAAAATTCCAAATTCTAGGCCACCACAAACCTTGCATGACATAGTATGCCAATGTCCATAGGCTCATGCTGCATCACGATCCTAGCTCCACTCCAAAATTTCAATTACATATAACAAGGAGATCCAACACATCATGATTAGCTCCACTCCAAAGTTTCAGTTACATATAACAAGGAGATCCAACACATCCTGTTACAGCAAGGAGATCCAAACCTCTGAAAATTTACAAAATTACCAAATGATCATACCTCTGTTGTTTCAGTGTCCAAAATTAATTATCCACTCAGTAGTTGCCCTGTATGAAAGTTACATTCCCAAACAGCTTGACATTAGTAAACACACTAGAGTTCAGCAACCATGAACCCGCTCAAACTGCTTTCTTTAATCTCAAATACTAAGAGTGCAAGAGAAGAGATATATACACGTGGAAAATATTATGCCACGTCTTTAGAAGTCACTGCCATCTATAGCAAGCACATATTGTCCAGATCATTCCCTAATAGCTCCAGTAGTTCACGCGCAATCTACATCCATATTTTCCATGGGTGGTTGAGAAACTACTTCAATTAATTCTTAAGGTCGGTGATATGTATAACTCTATAGGATTCTTTTCAGATCATGTGTAGAACTGGTGTGATAAGTGGAGATCATTCCTAATTGTTTTGTCAGCATCTGGTTGCGTCTTTTAAATGTATGAAATCCAGGTTTGCATGATTGTGATTGAGAAGTTGCTGTGACGATGGTTTTCTGCATTCATATTTATTGTGGCTGCTCATGCAATTATCTGTAGTGGTCTATAATGGAGGCTTTTAATACATGGAAAGGTTTCTGAGTTGTATTGTATCTAGCCTCTGTGGAAGTTTCCCCTTCTAATTTTTCCTATTGTTCATGTGATGCAGGAGCTGAATACCGCAGAAGACTTCATCTCGTTTTATGATGAGATGATACCATTGGTACAGACACTACCACAAATTGTATTGTACCGTGAAAAAATATTTTCTGGGTTGCTACAGAGAGTAAACCTGCCAGCACGATTGTCCCTCGAGCCAATACTCATGTAAGTGGTTATGGTTTCATGAATCTAGTTGAAGAGAGTGATTCGTGGTACTAAAATATGTTATGCGTTTCCATGTCTTTTGGGTTTGGGTTACAGAATGAATTGACTAGTATTACACTGAGGAGATCTCATTTGGCCTTTTAAGTTCAAATGCTGCATTCTAGATTTTTCAGAAAGCTTTCCTGCAAGTAAAGAAAGTTAGAAATGAACTCAAATTGACATCCTTATTGATCATCTGCCAAGAGTTACTACAGTAGAGTTGTTCTGGACCTTTCTGTTAATATAGTTTTATTTTTTATGGGCCATGTATATATATTATGTATTAAAGTGTATATATACCCTGCTAGAGGTTAGCTTATGTGTACCCTGCTATAGAAGTTAGATTGAATTTGCTGAAGGGCTATGTAACATTAATGGATCATAAATTGTTATAAATTATAAGCGCAGACATTGTGATAGTTGGATCATGTCTGCTGAACTCCCGTATCATGAGTGTGTTGGTAGAAATATTGCTATCTAGAATCAATCAGCCAAACTTATCTCTTTCTTCTTCTTATGATTATTATGCCAAGTCTAGCCGTCAACGAGTGTCAGCACGGCTCATACAGAGATTGCAATGTGCTTCTCCTTTAATGCTGCAACCTATTATTTCCTCTTATGCGATACCTAAAGTAAAGTTTCACTGAAAGTACCCCTCTGCCCATTTCTGGGCTCATTATTCTGTTGCGATTATGAAATTGACTGTGGATCTTTAATTTCTTCGTTCGGTATTCTGTTGTGATTTTGAAATCAACGGCGGGTATCTTTGAATATATAGTGCTGACTTCAGTATTACACATTAGAGTTAGGTTATTTCAATTCTTTGTTTTGTTTTATATGTTGTCATGTTTTGTCGATGTTAATTACCATTTAGGTATTATTAGCGGCCTGAAGTGTTTTGCTCTTCACATGCAGGTTAATTGCAGCTCTTGCTAGGGATATTCTAGAGGATTTTTTGCCGTGAGTTTCTAATTCAAGTTAACTGCAGTACATATATATATATATATCTAGCATGATTGTTTACTTGGGATTACTTATGGCTTTATACTTTTGTGTACAGTGTATATCTTCATGGTTATCCTTTGGTTGGCTGTTTCACTTAACAGGGTTTGAACTTCGCTCCGTTTTGTTGATTGCAGGTTTCTAGCAAGACATGCTGGTGCTATATCAGCTCTCCTTGATGATGGAGGTGATCGTGATCCTGAAATCCTCGAGCAGGTAGAACATCTTATTATTCTGATTCTATCATCTTGTGGTTGAGTAGCAGAATCCATAATGATGTGTCGTATTTCAGGTCTTCACATCTTGGTCATGTATAATGATGTATTTACAGAAATATCTAGTAAAAGATATTGTTCAGATTCTCAGGTCAGTTATTTTCTGAAAGAAACGAGGTCTACATACGCTTTTTGAAACTTATAACTCATTTCATCATCTCTTTTACCATGATAGAATAAACAACTTGCACTTGCCAGTTTTCCAGTTTTTTCCACCATCAAACTTAACTGAAAATCCATTATCTTATCTGAAGGATCACAGCCCCACTGAGATTTTTCCCAAAGGATTATGTGAGAGAATTTATGGCTGAATCTGTTTCATTTTTGCTGAGGAATGCACCCAGCAGCCAATTAACACAAGGTATTGTTCTATTCACACTTCTATCCTTTCTGAACTGGATATCATGCATGGTTTTTGAGTTGAGCGACTACTCGTGACTAGTCGACGTCGATGAGTCGCAACTCCAGGTTGACTCTAACATCTCGACTCGAATAATTGGTTGAGTCAAGCGACTCATACGACTAGTCTCGACTAGTCCAGTTTTTTGAGTCGAACGACTTAAAGTTGGGACCACCTGTCATATTTTTTCCAATATTTCTTGGCCAGTTCTCCGTGAAACCTAGATCGACCCAAACCTAATCTTGGCTACCGTGACCTTCTCCCTTGGCTGCTGCATCCCCACAATCCTGCTTCTCCCTTCGCCGGTTGCTGGGCTACTTCTCCGTCCGCCGGCTGCTGCTGCTGGTGGTGTGCTCCATGGTTTAAAAGGCGTCCAGGCGTTTTAAGGCGCTGGGGGGGCGCCTCGACGCCTAGGCGCTCAAGGCGCTTTGTAAGGCGACGCCCTAGTCAGGTACTAAGGCGCCTAGAACAGATTTAGAGGCAATAATGCTGATATAAATTTACTTGATACATACCTTGAGTTTGCTGGTTGTTGAGCCCACAGAGCATCCATTCCACATCTTCTCTCCCATTTCTTCCTTCCACAATAGAAATCTGCATAAGGATGAACATATCTGGTTAAAACATGGTAAAAACTTGACTTTACAAAACAAAATGAAATCTGCATAAGGATGAACATTCTGACCAGATCACCAGAACAAGTGCTACAGAAACAGAAACATCCACGACATCCACAGAAACAGAGCGGAGAGAAAAGAAACCAGGAGGAAGGAAGAGGAGATGTACCTTGCTTCCCTGCTGGGGAATGGATGCGCCTGGTGGAGGAGAAGCCCTAAAGCTTGGCCAGAGAGGAGGAGGCCGGCGGAGGAGGGAGGAATTTGGCTCGATCTGGCGGTGGACGAGGTAGCCGCCAGAGGAAGGAGAGAGCCCAAATCTCTCGTTTCTGGGAACCCTAGGTCAGTTTCCCTCTCTCCCCTCCCTTTTCCCTCCCCAGCCGAGCTCATTTTCCCTCCCAATCTCTCTTTTCCCGCCCGCTGGCTCAGTTTCCCGCCCGCCGGGCAGTTTCCCGCTCCCGCCTGAACCGAGGACGACGAAGGCGTCCAGAATCCACTGAGGCGAGGATTTGCACGCCTAGGCGACGCCTCGGACTCCTTAATGCGACGCCTCGGACGCCTTACTCGCTCGCATAAGGCGACGGCGACGCCTTGCCATCCGCGGGCGCCCTGACGCCAAGGCGACGCCTTTTAAACCATGGTGTGCTCCTTCACTACCGGCTGCTGCTGCTGCTATTGTTCTGCCCTAAGATCCATTCAAAGATCCTAAGAGGAGGCCAGCAAGGAGCAAGGATCCATCATGGAAATATGCATTCTGGCTCGATCTTGACCAGAGGCTGTTGCTGCAATGTAATTTGTGTGGCAAGGAAATATACATATACTATGGTAATTTTATAGTACCTATATGTTAACTCATGTCGACTATTCGACCATGAGTCACGACTAGTCAAGAGTCGCTACCCCAGATTGACTCGTCGACTCGAAAACCTTGATATCATGTTTAACAGATGGAATACTCCCGTGTGTGTCCTCTACTTTTGGGGATAGTCTTCTTTACTGCTTTTGAGGGAAAATAGTCCGTCTGAATAACTGGCAGTGGGCCCAACTGAGAGATGAGCTCAAGTGCTCTACCTGACAAAGGCTCAACTACGAGTACAACTCTTATTTGAAGGATTGACTTAGACCAAAACTGAAAGCAATGGCTTAAGTCTTAAAGGTAACCAAGCCTAGTGAATAAAATAGAGTGAATAATGGTTGAGGCTCAAAAAGGCCTTGCCTGAGGTTTCAAAATGGTCTTGCCCTTTTTTTGTAACCCCCTTCACTTACGTCACTTTTCAGTTTGTTTCTTTTTTATTTCAATATTTGTTCTTCTATGGATTATCTTTGCTTGACTGGAGAAGACTGGCAATGCTTTTGCCCGCCTACACTGTGATGATATCGATTTGGTGAACTGCTGGACTTCTGAGTTACTATTCTTGTGCAAGAGTCATATGTAGAACATTTTCTGTGTGAAATTAATATGTTTCGTTTTCAGCCCACCAGCTCAGCTAGACACTCTATACCGCAAGTATTTATATTTTTGGGTTGGGAAGGGGGAGGTGGGACATGCTGTTATAATGGGCGGGCTTGTTTGTGTTATATTATCTTACGTTATATTGACTACCTTCATTTCCTCTCCTTTATTGTTAGGTTTAAGGAAAGCTCTACTTGAGGCTGCCAAAAATTCATCACCTATACGGATAGATGGGGTGACTGCTTTGCTGTGGCACGTCATGAGAAGAACTTACACAAAGCTTCACTCAAGAGCTGGGAAAGTCATGACGTTTTTGTTGAGCAAATCAGTCCTCACCACTATCGACGATAAATTCCCAGATGGTCAGATAACATTTGTAAATGACATGTACTAGTGTAATTTTCATGCCTGTTTGTTGCATTGCCCTTTTTTACTTTCATTTATCCTATATCTTAATTTTATTGGCCGCCTCTTATCTTCTCAGTTTAACTGAACTGTATGCATCTATATTGATTCATCATATTTTCTACCATTCTAAGCATGATGTGCTAACTGAAAATATACTTTATGAATTTCATTTTCGGGCATTATCATTATAATTCAATAATGTAATCATTGCATTATTAACACAATATGCAGGGTCTGCTACTATACGTGAGGTTATAACTGGCGTGATTCATAGATTATGCAACGACGTGGATCAGAAAGAGTTGGGATTGATATATACTTGTTTATTTGAAGAAATCAACAGCTGTATTAAGGATGACTGCTTGCAGCACTTGAAACACTTGATCGATTTTCTTACATTTGCTCTAGAAAACAGCAAGCAGAACGATGCGCTTGGTAGGAGTTTGTCTCATCCATATTTTTTTTTACTGTTTTGAGTTCTGTTGTTAGTTCTGATTACAGTATCTTACCTGTATTTCCTCTTTTCCAGATAAGGCTGACATGGTAAAACTTGTTAAGTTGCTGATTCGTAAGTATGTCAGGCGTAGCAGCACAGAAGAGGCTTCTTCATCTGAGGTTCTTGGAAGTATCTTGGACTTTCTTCTTTGCGTTTTGGATGTTCCAGTTATCTCTTGCAACTTATCCATTGTATACACTCCAGTATTTGAATTAACCAATTTGAGGTAAATTATCGCATTTAGAATCCATGGTCCTTTTTCTATGTTTACAAAAGGAGTATAGCACCTCTTATGGTTTTAATTTCGATGTTCTCAGTGTGGTTGACTTTATAAAGAAACTTTTGGCGAAAGGCCCACAAATTATACGACCTTTCAAAAGCCAGATACTGAGGTATGTGCTAGTAGTAGTTTTTGTAACTTTTAAATGTACTTATGTACAGATCACACACGAACGTTTGACCCTGCAATTTGATGCCTTGTAGTGCAATGGATAATTTTCTCGAGACTGCACCTGAGGAAGTTCTCTATATCCTTCTGCATTTATTTGAGAGAGCTACCGATCGAATAACTCCTCATGGTGTTGATGGTATTCATCTTGACCGGGAGAAGAAGGTGTACAAGTTCTGTGTTTCAAAAGTTCGCTCATGTATAGAGTTAATAGATAATTTAGTCAAGACTGGTGACCATTCAAGCAATCAGGTCAGTGTAAAGGAAGCTGCTCTACTGTGGGGATCTATTCGTTGCTACTCGAATGTTAAAGATGCCTCTCAAGAAAGTTTAACAATGCTGAATAAGTTAATTTGCAACCTCGACCAGTTGCTTGAAATTGAAGAAGGTGATTGCACTTGAAGATTTATTTACTTCCTTACAATACCCATCTGCAGGCTTCTAAAAACGCACCTTTTTTGTTGACATGCAGATAGCATTAGTGGTCTTCCGAAGGGTACCTGGAGAAGTCTACTTGGTGCAGCATTATTATCATACCATGAATTACTGTTGGTTCACGTCAGTAAAAATTCAGAATTAAGTCTTTTCTTATCTCTTGCCAAGAGGCACAGCACATGTCCGCAAATACTCTCTGCTGTAGCTGAATATTTGGATTCCCTACTTGGGTAAATTTGTTTCTACTCTCTAATTCTTCTTTCTATCTTTTACTTATTTTGACCAATTGTGATGGTTATTCAGTTCTAACTGTTTCCTTCTGTGAGCAGAGCAACTTCCCTGGAGACGACAAAAGAATTCGATCCACATAATCTTTGGAATTCAATCTGTATCTTTGGTGCTAACTTGAGCAGTCCAAATAAGAATATCCGGCTTTTGACATTGAGGATTTTATCCTATTATGCGAAGATGGATCAGCGCCTAGGCCCAGATGATGAACGGCCACAAAAGAAGCGAAGGACAGAAGATTCTGCGGAGGAAACTGTTGACACCAAATACACTAATGTATGTTCTGGCAGCTAATATTTTCACTTGTTTTTGCTGTTCTTACTCTTACATCTCCCTTAAAATCAGGTTGTGGACACTCTGTTCACCGTTGAATCAACTCCAGTTTCAGTATCTACTAGCCGGAAAATTGCAATCTATGTTTCTCGGATACAAATGAGTCTCTCTTCTAACATGGTTCATGATGATTACATACCTCTTCTCTTGCACGGGATTATTGGCATCTTATACAATAGATTTAGTGATCTGTGGCCACCAGCACTGGATTGTCTTGGTGTCCTTATTAGCAAGCACAAGGAACTTGTATGGAGTCAGTTTATCCAGTTTATCGCCATTCACCAATCAAAGGGGCTGACAGTGAGAAGCCAAGAGAAGGTGGAAGCTGCAACCCACCCACAGTGTATGTCTCAGTCATCTCCCAAATGTTATGTTTGTGTTTTTTTTTCTGCAAACGCACCCCTATGCTCCATTACCTTTGTTCTCATTTATGACATGCTGCATTTTGAGTTGCTATTGTCCATCTCGTGCACTGCTGTAATTCTGATCCTATTATTTTGAAGAGGATAAATAGCAAGGATCAAATTTGTATTGCTCTGACAGTTGACAAGTATGTGTACCTTTCAAGATTATCTAGTTGTGCTTACCCTGCAACTTGCTGTTTGCATGCCTTCGCGTTGAGATGATATTGTGCTCATGTCTTTGTATACTGCACACACAACTTATTCTTAAGCTTTCACTTTGCTTTTCTTATTATTTTGCCTTAGAGCACCAAACTTGTGAAACGATGTTTGTTGAATTGATTGAGCAGTATGGTATTTGGATGTGAATAAGCATGTCACATTACTGACTGCAGACTTTTGTTTTTATGAATCACTAATTATCTTGAAGTCAACTTGATGTGCTTTTGCTGATTCTTGTATTACCATTTCTTCATCTTTGATTTTGCAGCTATTTTTGACTGCTTTAGCTTGTATCTTGCTACGGATTTTGGTTGCACGCCTCTTGAGACAATCGCCACACTATTGCTTCAAGCTCTACAGAAGATACCTGATGTTGCTGAGTCTTGCTCTCGACATCTTGTACCATTATTTCTTAATTTCATGGGTTATACCGATGTCATCACTAGGTATTGATAAAATGCAATTTTTCTGCAGCACAGACTTTAATATTTAATGTTGAATCCTTGTTGATGCCTTTTTTAATCTTGGTTACGACAGTGTTGGTGCATATATGTCTGAGAAATGTAAAGGCAAACAATGGAAAGTGATTCTAAAAGAATGGCTGAACTTGTTGAGAGTAATGCGCAATGCCCGATCACTGTCCCAGAGCAAGATTATTCAGGAAATATTAACTGAAAGGTTTGTAAATTTGTAGTGTTGCTAATATAAAATTACTGCAGGCGAGATGTTCCATGAAAATTTGTGTGTAATTAACATTTATTTCCAGGATCCTTGTTGAGAGTGATCCAGACATACAGGCAAAAGCATTAGATTGCCTTTTAAACTGGAAGGATGAATTCCTGATCCCATACAGTCAAAACCTTAAGAATCTGATCGGTTTGAAAACTCTGCGTGAAGAACTCACCACGTGGGCAGTTTCACATGATTCTATGTCTATTCAGAAATGCCACAGAAGTCGTGTTGTTCCTTTGGTTATCCGTGTGTTAACTCCTAAAGTAATGAAACTGAAGCTGCTTGGTTCTCGAAAGGTTGGTATTTTAGCTGATTGTCTTGGACCATAATTTTTTAGAATAAACAAATATGTGTAATTTAATAACTCATGTGAAGATAACATCTATTTATTTTCAATTGTTTTGCCAGCACACAGGTGTTAGCCATCGAAAGGCAATTCTTCGTTTCCTTCTACAGTTTGATTCAAATGAGCTTCAGCTCTTCTTCTCGTTGCTTCTGAAGTCCTTGATCCCTGGGAGCCTTCAACTTGAAAAGTTCTCTTGTCAGTCTAGCAATCTGCTTGGAAGTATTTCTGACATCGTGGGAATGTCAACAGAGATCTGTGTTGAGAATCTTACATGGAAGAGGGCAAATGGTTTTCTTCATTTGGTCGAAGAAATCTTTGGTTCTTTTGGCATGGCACATATAAGTCCATTTCTTAATACTATAATGATCATTGTTGTTCGCTTGCTGGAGAGTTGCATGCGGAATCTCGGAAGGAGTAGTGATGAGGAATATCCTAATAAACAATCAAATCACCCTGACAACGAGTGCTCCATGAGCCAGGAAGATGGCAATTCCATAGATCTGAAAGAAGGCTCAAAAGAGATGACAGTATCAGATGATACTGAGGTGTGTCACATTATGAAAATATCTCCTGAAAACAATGCGCAGTGCTCTCACCTTTAAGATTGATTTTGTTATTACATATCTCTATATCCATGTTTAACAGAACTACCAAAATGTTGTGTTGTACTTCCTGGGAATAAGCTGACAGTGATTTTGCCTAATTCAAGCTATAGAACTAACTGATACGTTAAGAAAAAACTAGTTAAACATATTTAGCAGATCCGAGTAACTGTCGCTATTGTTTGCTTGGTGATTCTATTTAAGTCTTACGGAAATTTAACTTATTTGTAGTATGTGTCATTCTTTCTTTTATCAAGCTAATGTTGGCAAATCGTGCTTATGTTCTCTGAACTCATCTCATCCTCTTCACACTCTTTTATGCAGGCAAGTGCCTCAGTCAAGCAATTAAAGGATCTTAGGTCCTTATGTATTAGAATTGTTTCCTTGGCACTTGGTCAGTATGAAAGTCATGACTTTGGAGAATACTTCTGGAATACCTTTTTCACTTCTGTGAAACCTCTAATTGACTGCTTCAGACAAGAGGCTTCCAGTAGTGAGAAACCGAGCTCATTATTTTCGTGTTTCATGGTCATGAGTCAGAGCCCAAAACTAGCACCACTGTTGGGGACAAATAATCTTGTACCCGCCATATTTTCTATTTTAACTGTGAGGACTGCATCAGAATCTATCACCTCCTATGCACTTGAATTCATTGAGAATCTATTGAGGCTGGATAATGATTTGGATTCGCAAGAAGATCACTCGGTGAAGAAAATTCTTGTTCAACATATGGATGTGCTTCTCAGTAGTCTCCATGATTTTGTTAATTACCGCAAAGAACTTCACAGGTATATGCTTTTGTTTGGTTGAGTCTGACAAATGGTACTGAATTGCTCACAATGTTTTCTGTAGTAGTTTTATATGCATTAAATGGAAATCTATTTTCATTGACTCATTGTATCAAACTATTTTTTAAGCATCTCTTGTGAGTGGTTATGGCCTTTAAAGTTAACTATTCGCTTTCTCAGCAGCCTTCGTTCCCTTGATTTGAAGGATAGTTTCTTCTTCTTTTGTGAACTCTTCTCTGCTTGTTCTTATCCTTACTGTTTGGAGAGAAACTATGTACTTAAAACTCATTGTACTGATAAATTATTTTAGTTGAATATATATTATTATTAGCTGCATCAGTTCTGCATTGTTTGGGATATTCTGTTTCTTGCCTGGAGATGCTTCAGACTGAGGTTATTACACAGTTTTGGACCTTATGTTTTGGAGCTTGATGTGTACAGGAGAACTGGGAGATGGCTTGGGCAGCGTGAACTTAGGCTGTTTAAACTATTGCTAAGTTACATCACAGACCCCTTAGCTGCAGAGCATGTTGTAGACCTCGTCCTTCCGTTTTTCAGTAAGAAGGATTTGAACTCTGGTAAGCCTATCTTCTGGTCAAGTTTGTCGTATTCAAAAAACTTATTTGTATTTAACATACAACTGGGACACGAGATTTATTCAATATTTTTCATCTCGCTTGGAACATTCTAGGCTTCTAGCGACCTTGACATGTTCTGCCCCTTCTCTCTTTGTCTCTTATATAACAGATGAGTGTCTGGAAGCTCTACAGGTTGTAAGGGGAATCATACCAAATCTACGACATGGTGTATCGATAAAAATTGTAAATGCACTTAACCCATTGCTTGCCACTGTTGGACTCGAGCAGCGGCTATGTATCTGTGATATCTATGATGGGTTGTCGTCGCATGAGTCTTCAATGCCCTCTCTGGTAATTATTTTCTTTACTCCTGATGTCGTGTCATCTGTGTCAACTTTCCCAGTTACCTGTTCCTACGATTTTAGTCTCGGTTGTGATAGTTGGTCCTTCCTTCTTACAGGCTCGGTTACTGCGAGATCTGAATGCGGTTTCAACTTCAGAACTTGGTGAACTAGATTATGACATGAGAATCAAAGCATATGATACGATTCAGCCGCAGTTGTTTCATGGCATGCAAGAAGAACATATGGGTGCCATATTATCTCATTGTGTGTATGATATGTCATCCGAAGAGTTAATTTTCCGGCAAAGTGCATCCAGGGCTCTTCAATCGTTCCTGGGTTTTGCTGCATCAGTTATGAATAATGACCTTGAGTGCTCAATTGAAACAGCCACTGCTAAACCTGGAGACAGTAATTCTAGCAGCGTTTGCACAAAAGGCCGTATTCAACAAATATTAGAGAAACTTACCTTCATAATATGGGTTCAGCAATGTGTAAAGACGTATCAGTTCAAAAGGTGTAAATTCTGTCAAGTTTTTGTACCTTACTATATGCCGTTGTAATTTCAAAAAATAGAAATTAATGCTGTTGTACTTTCAGGAGTGGATAATTTTACTTCGGGAGATGGTCTATAATTTTGATCATGTACCATCCTTAAACTCCTTCAGGCCTCTCTGCAAGGAAGATCTGGATGAAGATTTTTTCCACAACATAATTCATTTACAGGTAAATCTAGTCAATACATTCATCCCAGAGTCCAAATAAAAGGCAGTAGTTCTTATTTATATGGTCATATCCACAAATGCAGGCTGGTAAAAGATCCAAAGCGTTATCTCTTTTCAGGCAGGCAATGAAAGATACCAGCTTTTCAGAGGTAAATGTTAAAATGTTGCAAGTTTTTGTTTGAGGAATACGTTGGATAAAATAAGGAACCGCCATAAACTTGACTGTTCAGTCTTTCATTGGCTGCATCTTTTGCTATTGATTGCCATGATAGGTGTTTGGTGGTGCATTTCATTCCATTAGTTCTCACACGACAATTGTATTATTCAATATATTAGCTGGCACACCAAACTTACAATGGATTAAGCATCTGATATCCTGCTGTCTCCTTTTTTTTACTGATTAGATTTAATTCTTTTGCTTTCATTTTAGGACGTGACTATGAAAGTTTTTGTTCCACTATTTTTCAATATGTTCTTCGACGTCAAAGCTGGGAAGGGTGAACATGTAAGAGATGTATGTTTGGATACACTTTCTTCTATTGCTGCCAAAGTGCAGTGGGAGCATTACCGAACAATATTGATGAGATGCTTCCGGGAGTTGAGTCTCAAGCCTGATAAGCAGAAGGTCATATTGAGGCTAATATGTGCTGTGTTGGATGCGTTTCATTTCGCGAAATCCACAGCCAACATCTCAAGTAGTTCTGATGTTATGAATGAAGATTCTCTTTCTTCTGTTACGTTCTCCTCAACTACAGTCTCTTTGGAGAAGCAACAGTACCTGCGAAAGGTAGTCTTTCCACAGGTCCAGAAGTTACTAGGATCTGATCCAGAGAAAGTCAATGTCAGCATAAACCTGGTAGCACTCAAGATACTCAAGTTACTACCAGTGGATTATTTCGAGTCACAACTTTCAAGCATCATACATCGAATCTGCAACTTTCTCAAGAATCGTCTTGAAAGTGTACGTGATGAAGCAAGGTCTGCTTTGGCTGCATCATTAAAGGAACTTGGGATTGGTTACTTGCAGTTTGTGGTCAAGATATTGAGGGCAATACTGAAAAGGGGTTATGAGCTACATGTTCTGGGCTACACCCTTCATTTTTTACTATCAAAAACTATAACTACCGAGATGAATGGTAGCCTTGACTATTGCTTACAAGATTTGTTGGCTGTAGTTGAAAGTGATATACTTGGAGATATTGCGGAACAGAAGGAAGTTGAAAAGATTGCCGCCAAAATGAAAGAGACAAAGAAGAGAATGTCATTTGAGACTCTTAAGTTGATTGCCCAGAGTATAACACTCAAGACACATTCTTTGAAATTAATTTTGCCGATTTCTGCGCATCTTCGGAAGCACGTTAGTCCAAAATTAAGAACGAAACTTGAGACGATGTTACACAGTATAGCCTTGGGGGTTGAGTGCAATCCATCAACAGAAACATCTAATTTATTTATATTTGTTTATGGCCTTGTTGAGGATACTATTAAAGGGAGTGGTTCTCAGTGCAAAGATAATACGGAATCTGGTCCTGGCCAAGAAAATATTCGCAGAATGAATTCCCTTGGACTTTGTGAGGGTGGCTTACAAAATTCTATATACTTACAAGGTTTGCACTGACTTTGCTGCGTAATCGTTTGAAGAGCATCAAGCTGCATAAGGAAGATGAGCAACTATTGTCGATGCTGGATCCTTTTGTCAACCTTTTGGGAAAATGCTTGAGTTCCAAGTATGAAAGTGTCCTTTCTATTACTTTTAGATGTCTCGCCATGTTGGTGAAACTTCCGTTGCCATCTCTCAAGGACAATGCAGATCCTATCAAGAACGTACTGATGGAAATTGCACAGAGAACTGGAAATTCTAATGGTCATTTGGTCACGTCTTGTTTGAAACTACTTGCTCATCTACTTAGAGGCTACAGGATTTCACTTTCAGATGATCAGCTTCAGATGCTTGTCCGTTTCCCAATTTTTGTCGATCTCCAGACAAACCCTTCACCTGTTGCCCTATCACTTTTTAAGGCAATAGTCAAAAGAAAATTGGTTTGCCATGAGATTTATGATATTGTAGTTAGGATAGGAGAATTGATGGTAACAACTCAAACAGACTCTACAAGGCAGCAATGCATCCAAATTCTGCTACAGTTTTTTCTAAATTATCCACTCTCCGAGAAGCGCATACAGCAGCATATTGATTTTTTCCTGACAAACCTGAGGTATGAACGAATTTCTAATATGTACTTGCCTTTGGCATTGCATGTGTGATGTAAGCTAACTTTAAAAATTTGCAGTTACGAGCATGCATCAGGAAGAGAAGCTGTGCTCGAAATGCTCCATGATATTCTCACCAGATTTCCCCAGAGAATTATTGATGACCAGGGTCAAACATTTTTTCTTAATCTTGTAGTTGCTTTAGCAAATGAACAGCACCAAATGTGTCTTCTATGATCCTTAGAACAATCCAGAAGCTGTTAGGACGCATTGGTGATCAGGGAAAGAATTCAATTTTTGAGTACTCTCTCTCGTGGTACACTGGTGAAAAACAGAATTTGTGGAACGCTTCAGCCCAGGTTAATAATTGTTTCTTTTATGATCCTTCCGTCACTAAATGCAACAATCTTGAAATCGTCTTTTGCAAATTGTCACCTCAATTTGCTTTAACATTTCAGGAGAGCATATAAGCACTTCAATCTGTTATTATTGCGTACTTTTTGTCCTGAACTGGAGAAATGATCATTGTATTTCGCAGGTTATTGGTTTACTCGTTGGAAATCGTTCGTTAAGAATTGGTAAACATCTTGAGAGTATTTTGGCTGTTGCGAAGCAAATAATGGAATATTCTGTCAGTGCTTCTGGAGGAGTACAACTAGACTTGACTGGTGAAACTGGTCTGCCATTTTGGAAAGAGGCCTACCACTCTATTGCCATGATGGAGAAGTTGCTACTACAGTTCCCAGAGTTGTACTTCAAGCAAAATACTGAGGTATGATTACCTTTTGAGAACTTGATCTTGTCATGTGTTCTTTTTATTAGCCGTTGTTATTATTGTTTTCCAGAAATATTGTCACATTTTGCAACTGATGTAACGCTATGTGAGGGGGCTCTTATCATGATTTTTTGTACGAGCTGTTGACCTGTTGTAGTTCTCTTATTATTGCTTTTGCAGAACTAGTCACATTTTACAAGTAATGTTGTGTTATGTCTGTTGACAGAAAGTAAACCCTGTTCATGTCTAACTTGTAGCAATGAAGAAACAGAGTTTCATGTACACACCAAATTCTAAAATATTAAAAAAAAAATCCAGAACAGATTTTGATATTGGAGGTATTATGGCTGCTTACTTCACATTGTTAGATTATATGCCTGAAACAGAAGTAGCTGGTATTCTACTTGTTGTGCAACCGTGACACACTTTTTACATGCAGGCAATTTGGATGATAATTTGCAAGCTTCTGATACATCCCCATTCAAAACTGCGTAATATGGCGAGCTCTCTGGTAGCCTCATATTTTGCTTCAGTAGAGAAAAGGAAACGCGAGGAGAAATATAATGCCACATCATCATTCCTTGTCCAATCAAGCAGGCTATTCCTAATAGCTGCTTCTTTCTTGAAACAGTTGAGGACAGAGCTAAGTGATACTGCAACAAACAATCTAATCGTACAAAATCTTGCATACTCAATCTGTAACTTGCATTTGTCGATTAAGCAGACAATCTCATCACATCAGTTTTGGTCTAGCCTTGGTTCTTCTGATCATGTTGCCTTCCTCGAGGGTTTTGAATTGCTTGGTTCAAGAAAAACAAAGAACGCGTTTCTCCTCTCTTGTACTGATGCGGCTGGATCTGACCTTGGCAGTAGTGCAGAACTAAGATCTTTGTTAGTTTCTTCTCTCCTAAAGAAGATGGGAAAAATTGCAATGCAAATGGAGGACACACATGTAAGCACCATAACATTACCTAAGTCATTGTCCATTGTAAATATTCTCCCTACTATTTCTTATGGCATTAATAATTAAATACTTAAAAAATGTATATTTTTTGCAGATGAAGATCGTATTCAGTTGTTTCAGTTTGATTTCATCAAGACTTGGAGCTGAAGTATCACTAACCTATGCTGGTCACCTGTTGGCCCCATTGTACAAAGTTGCTGAAGATTTTGCTGGGAAAGTCATTAGTGGTATGATCTTTGTCTTCTCCCAAACTGGTGTTGTTCATATTTTTATATGCATTTGTTTTGTTCTGTTCCCTTTATGCTGTTGATGTTTAGTTTCTTAGCGTAGATTTGTGCTATTGCAAAATGAAACACAGAAAGCTGACATGTACTTTTGGCCAACTTATAACTTGCTGATTTGGTTTGTAGATGAGGTTAAGCAATCAGCAGAGGTGGCCAGGGACAAATTACGTGATCTGATTGGCGTTGAGAAATTTGTGGAAGTTTACAACAGTGTCCGGAAGGACCTCAAAGCAAAGAGGGAGTCGAGAAAGCAGTCTGAGAAGCTTGTTGCAGCTGTCAACCCAGCGCTCCACGCTAAGAGGAAGCTGCGAATGGCTGCCAAGCACCGTGATCATAAGAAGCGGAAGATAACAGCGATGAAGATGGGAAGGTGGCTAAGGTAGTTTTGTTGCTAGTGTCACCAGAAGTAAGTTGTACAGCATATTTGCTCGGCATGTTGTTCGTGCTAGATAGCTGGCAGGAAATTTTGTATGCTAGTTAAGTAGTTATACATACATATTAAGTTACCATGTGTCATTCCAGTTTTGTGGACGATGTGAATGAAATTTGTAAGAGGCTTCATTGCAAGCTTGATTTTACTGAATTGGATAACGCTGACGGTGCGTTTGTGGTACAGCATTTTATCGCTGTTCAAATATAGTATTTGATCGCTGTTAAAATATCAGACATACTAATGTCCGCACTGTGAAGCCGGTTCATTTGATGGATTTTGGGGCGTGATTGTTTGCTTGCATGCTTCTTTTGACTACCGGACCTGACTCGGCAGGGACAGATTTCACTTGGTTGCCAACATTTCGGATTTAAGGTCCAAGCTGATGCAAAGTGTTGTGTTTGCTTGTCCGCATTTGGCTTGCTTTACTTTTCAAATTATGTAATGCATTTTGGCATGCAGTCGATAGAACAACAAAATACAACGAGGACTAACTGGGCGACCCGATCCTAGTTTCAAACCGTTTGTAAACGTTCACTTGCTCCAAGCGCGACTTTCATGCACGTGAGGGGTCAACATATGTAGTACTTCAACAAAACACACACACACCATAATTATGAAGTCCTAGCAAAAAAATTATACGTTGTCATCATCAAGCATGGTTGCATCACAACCTTCACCAAGGGAACTTGCACTGTACGTATTAGTGCTTAGAGAATTTCCACCGGGGGCCTCTAAAGGACCCCCAAAGGCCCTTTGGGGGGCCGAACACCAAAAACACCCACCAGCGGCACCCCCAAAGTCTCGTCCTGAGCGATTTTATGTCCGGCACCCCCAGGAGGGCCTCCAAGCCTCGGGTTTGGCCCTGACAGCGCTGGCCCGCCCGTCATACACACGACGCGTCCGTCCCGTGTTAATGAAGGCTGCGCAGGAGGCCGTTCCGCCGCGTTTAATGACAAGGCGACGAGACGGCGCCACGCCTGTCATCACGCGTCGCAATAACGCCACGCCCGTTCCCCTGGCGGGCGCAGAGCGAAGCGACGCATCGCAATAACGCCGCGCCGCTTCCAATGACGCAGACGGAAGCGACGCGTGCTGGTGTCGCAGCGGCTGGCCGCAGCGGCGCCCTGCAGACGCTTCGTCGGCGTCAATGCGCGGCCAGGGAAAGCGGTGGCCGCGTTAATGCAGGCCACCCAACCCCGCTCCTCCGGCCGCCTTTAAAACCCGACGCAGCCCAGCCCCTTCTCCTCACACCATCTCTTCTCCCTCTCCCTCAAGACCATAGGCCGCCATGGCGGGCAGCCCCGGCGGGCAGCAACGCCACGAGCAGCTGGAGGAACTCTGGCGTCGCAACGAGGAGGCGGAGATGGCCTAGGCGTTCCAGCAAGGCATGTGGCGCGAGGAGGCCGAGAACGCGCCTCCTTACGTGCTCTCGCTGGAGACCGCGCGGCTGAGCAGCCGCCACCAGCTGCCGGTGGACGACGACGCCACCCTTCCAACGGGTGGGTGAGGAGCGCCGCCAACATTCCGGTGGCGCCGCGGCTCAGCGGGCAGGACCGCGTCGAGTTCCTCCGGCGCAAGTGGACGGAGATGTCGTACGAGCAAAAGCTCGACCCAAGTACTCCATCTCGGCGCCCTACTGGCACGCCGTGGTGAACAAGGAGTACGAGGCGCGTCGTAGCGGTCGACGAGAGGCAACGCCGGAGTTGTCCTCAACGGACGACGAGCGTGACGGCGAGGACGGCGACGACAACGACGACCCCGAGCTGCCCGATCTGCCTTTATAACCGGCTGCATCTTGGGCAGCAGCGTCGCTGTCACCGAAGAAAGGGGCGGCGCAAGCCGACGAGGCTTCCGATCAAACGCCCCGCCGCATGTCATGGCGGTGAATCGAAAACGACGCGCCGGCGAAACCAGAACCCTCAGCCGGCTCAGCCGAGGCTACGGGACGTTCCTCAAGGTCGGAGCCCATGATCTGAGGGAACCGGCGGGAACGTTTCTAAAGGCCGTAGCCGATGGGAACGGAAGATGTGATCCCGGCGCAGGATCATCAAGGCATGCAAGTCTCTTGATGATTATTTGGCTTGGTTCGCATCTTCCTCTCCTTCGGCCGGCCATGAAGCGGCATCTCTTCTCCTCACCGTCGCGTGTATTGGTTGGCGAGAAGCTGCATAGGCCCCCTTCTCTCCGCCTAGTCTAGTTTAGTTTGTTAAATCTCGTTTAAATTCGAAATTGTAAGTTTGTTAAATCTCGTTTGAATGAAGTTTGAATAAATGAAAATTACAAGGGAATACATGCGGCGTACTTCTCCCCGCCTAGTCTAGGGTCTACACATCCTTCTTCTTCTTCTTGGAGGCCGAAGCTTCCGCGTGATTGCCGTCTTGGCGAGGACGCTTGGGGGCCTTCGGCTTCTCGACGTCGCCGTCATAGCCGTCCTCGTCCTTGTCATCGACGGCCGCGTCCTTGGCTGCGGGCGCGACCTCGCTCTCCTCCCCGCCGGCTGCCTCCTCCTCGGAGGGGGTTCCATGCGGGTTCAACACCTCGTACGGAGATGCGGGGGCTGCCTCGTTCCCGTCGGGCGTGTCGTCCTCCTCCTCGTCGTCGTCCTCCTCTGCGGGGGTATCCACGTCCGACGAAGAACGTGGCGAAGTGGTGTCGTCGAGCCCGTAGAAGAGCTTGAGTTGCTCAACTTCTGACGGCGATGGCTCGACGGAAGAAGCAGTATCCGACCATTGCCGCTCGAGGATGAAGACAGCGGTGCTTGGCCTTCGCCGCCGGACTCCTCGCTGGTGGCGCCGGTACCCCACTCGGCCATGGCGTCGAATAGAATGACATCGACGTGCGCCCGCGAGGATGGTTAGATATTGCTGCCAAGCGGCGGCGGTTGCACGCCCACACGAACCGGCGGCGGTTGCCGTAACGCACAGCGACGCAGCGGTTGCCGGCGGCGGTTCGTGCGCCCGCAAGGTGTTCGACAGTTCGCTATAATTTCGGGCCGTTTGGGGGGTGGGCCTTTGGGGAGTACCGCTGTGGGCGGCCTCTAAATGTTGCCCGGACACATATCCGGCACCCCCCAAAGGAGGCCCCATTGGGGGATACCGAACACACATTTGGAGGCCCCCGGTGGAGATGCTCTTAGCTAGGTAGGTCGACATGCCGCCTCCTAATCTAGTTGTGTGTGTTTGTTAATAACATAAGTGATGGTTTTACCGTGTGTTAAAGTACTACGGATATAATTGACGAAAAGCACGTGGCCATGATTGACGAAAAGCACGTGGCCATGGTGGACCTATTTGAGTCGCCTCTTCTTTTCCAAGAGAGGCACCCGACCAGAATATCTTTACCCACCATTGTTGCAAGCTTCAGACTCGTAGATCTCTCTACCCACTCAAACACTTTGTCCTTCTAGGATTTGAGAGAGTTGACTTTGATCTACACTTTCACCAAAACGATTTGATTTTCCCATCCATTCCATTGAGAAACTTGTTATTCTTGGGTTCGTTGGAACGCTAGACGGTCGTGGTCGTTCTTGTGGATTTGGGAGCCACGGGGACTAGCCGGGAGCATCCAATTGAGTTGTGGAGTCATGCTCCGACCTTGTGTTTCTTCTGGCTTTGGGAGCCGCAGGGAATAGCCGGGAGCCTCCAATTGAGTTACGGAGTCGTGCCCCAGCCTTGTGATTCTTGTGGCATTGGGAGCCATGGAAATTTGGTGAGAGCCACCGATTTGGTTGTGGAGTGTGCCTTATCCTTGTAAAGGTTTGTTGCCAACCTCGAGGGCATCATATAGTGGCTCGTGGATCTCCTCATTGGAGTATAACACGAGGGAGACACGGTGTGCCATATCAAGTCTATTTGGGGCTCACTTTGTAACTCCGCGCCGCTCCAACTGACGCGTAGCTTCCATTGGAAAGTGAACTTTGGTGAAACATATCTGCGTCACCGTCTGGTTATCTCTTAACTTACCTTAACTTATATTGCTGGCTTATCTTGCTTAGTATATCTTTTAGCTTATATCTTGCTCATCATATATGATTGTTCACCTAGTTGCATATCTAGAGAACTTATATTTGAGCCAAGCCTTAACTTGTTTACGGAAATAGAAAATTTGTAGTTGCCTATTCACACCCCCCACTAGTCAACCTACTCGATCCTTTCAATTGGTATCAGAGCAAGTTCTCTTTAATAAGGTCTTACATGCCTGATACGTGCATTTTATATCATCATTTATACAACTTATATTATCATATTAGAATGTTATTGGCATTGTTATATCATTGTTTTTACATGTTTTAGATGATTTATGGGACTTTTTTGTTTTTAGTGTTTCAGGAGCTACAGGGACCCAAATGGAAAAAGGAACATTGCACAGCTGGTTTTTCATCGGGAGAATAACAGAGGAAAGAGGATCGAAGGAAGAAGAGATACGAGGCCCAAAAGAGGGGGCCCACGCGGCTAGATTCTTTGGCCGCGTGGGGCCCACCAACTGGAGCCTCGGGCACTTCCTCGCTCGGGGCTTTTTAACACGTTTTCGTCTCGCCCGAAAACGGACGCCCTAATTTTCCCAATTCCATCCGAGGCCACGGCGGCGGCGAAACTCCTGATTCCCTCCGAGGGGGGATTAGATCGTGCTGCTTCGGAGCTCCGGAGAAAGGGGAAATCATGGTCATCGTCATCACCTCTCCTCCTTGGCGTGGGAGGAGGCCTCTACATCATCACCATCACCAAGACCAGCACCATCTCCATCATCATTTCCGTGATCCACACCGCCCCCCTCGTAGTTTGAGAGTTGTTATACCCTAGATACTTGTCTTGTGCTCCTATTCATGTTTGTGATTGAGTACTTGTCATTATTTGGAGGTGAAGTTATATTTTCAGATTGTGTTGTACCATTTATGCCACTGAATATTATTATGTTTGCACGTTGTGAGTAGTTCCCGTATGTTCCTGAGGGCATAGGATGAATTGGCAATGATTTATATATGACATGTGTTGGTATTTTGTCTAGTGTTTATATTTTTATGTGATTCTATGATGGTGTCGTGCGAACGTTGACTGCACAACACTTCACCTATATGGGCTCATAGGAGAATACCGTAGTGTAATGAATTGAGCAGACTTGGGAGGACATGTAAAACTGAGACCGAGCCATGAAGTTACTTTATGGGGTATTAGTATCGGGGACCTTAGAGTGTAATGCTATGGTGGGACTTTATGTCTTAATAATTCTTGTGCAGTCATTTACTTGGCGACATGATCCATCATAAGGGGTTTAGTTTATTTATTTAGCTATACCTAACAATGGCTCCGTCCAAAGAAGATTAAAACTTGACAAGATATTCAACGTGTTGTTTAATAAATCTCTATGCCTAACAATATCCATGCCGCCCTCGGGAACATTTTCCACATATAAGTTACACATCACTTGAGCTTGTCCTCTTGCCACATAGAGGATTGGGCTTTCTCTCTTTGAGAGCTTTTACTTGCTACCATTTATCTTAAGCATTTTTACTCTCTTGCAACTATACAACAAAAAATCCCCAAAAACACTTGCATCTTTCATTATTTTATTTATCATTCTTGCTAACCAATACCTTTAGCTCCTCGTGGGTTCGACAACCTTTTCTAATCGAAAGGTACTACAATTGATCTCTGATGCATGTAAAATGCATACATGAACTTTGCACTATATTACTTATATTCCAATCATATTTGCATCATATAAGGGTTTTATCAATGTTTTATAATGATTTTTGGGAAAATTATATTTATTTCCTATTTTTATGGAATTAACCAAGCGCAGGCAGAAAACCCTAATTCTTTATTTTAATGTTTCAGGGACCCAAACGACGTCCAAATGACCTGCAAATTTACGAGCATCAATTTTTGGAAGGAAGAAGACTTGGGAGGAAGGAAGCAAAAAGGCGGAGACCCGGGGGCCAAAATAGGTGGGCCCACGCGGCCAGGTACATGGGCCTGGGGACCCCTCCGGTTGGGCCTCGGAGCTCTGTTGTCGTTGATCTTTTCTCCACCGACTCGGTTTGACCTAAAACCACCTATAAAAATAGTTCCCCGACGTTCTCTGGAAGGAGCACCGTCGAAACACAAAAACACCGAAACAGAGACCTGGAGCTGCAGATTGGAGGGGGAAAACTCTGGCGGGGCGCTGCCGGCGTGGTCTCCATCTTCTCCAACGACTTCTCCACCGTCTCCATGATGAAGAGGGAGTAGTCCACCTCTGGACTATGGGTTTGTGGAAGTAACTTATGTATCTCTCTCTGTTTGAGCTTCACTAATTAGCACCGTATGAGCTGCTAAACATGATTACGGTCATCTTTGTAATACCTATGTGGTGGATATTTTTATGAGTTAATATATGTTTGAGATTGCAAATGTTTTGTTTCAGTTATGAATATAGATGCATATTATGTACCCCTTCCTATTTACTTGTTTTGATCAAGCATGTTTATGAGAGCGTGTGTGGGATGATGTGTGCATTAGTTGGAGTAACGAGGGTGGCTAGTGCGGTGAACGTGAGAGATAGTTCCGCGATCCACTTGGGTATGTTTACCTTACTTTGTTGCCTCACTAGGGATAAAGAAAAATACCTTGCTACAGGGGTTGTGGGTGACCACACCACTTCTCCGTGACTAGATCTAGCATGTTCTTATTTTAACTTCATGTCATGATACTTAAAGCTATACTTTGAGTCATCTTAATTACTGAGGTGTTATGATTTAGTTCGCATCTTGGTGGAGTATAAGTGAGACTAATAAACAAAAGGTCTCTATGTTAGGACGTGATGCCCATATAATTAGTAACTTGTCACTAAACTTTTGTGTTGCAATCTCATATGTCAACTCTAGTGTTCCGTTGTCTACCACTTTATTAAAGAGAGAGTGTATTTGTGAAACCATGAACCCCGGTCCATTTTTAATCATAAGAAATACCTTTCCAATAACTTTTATCCATTTTCTGCCATTTTAAAATCCAAAAATACAAAAACACTTTTACATCTTGCATACATCATATAAAACCCAAAAGTATCATTTATCATTGCTATCACCATCCTTGCATATTTATTTACCATCATTGCATATTATTTCTTGTTTGCATTGCATATTATCTTGATATCATTCTTACACCTTGTGCTTGACAACCACAGGTGAGGTTGAGGACCAAAACATTTACTTTTCTTTGTAGGTAACCAAAAGAAGGATAGGAAGATGAATCTTTCACTACTGATTCCCCGAGAGTTCGATATTAAACCCTCGAGTCACCCTCGTGGGAAAACACGTCTTCCATATACTACACACTTTGCACTTGGAGTCTCAACCTAACCCATCTACTTTACTTTTCACGCAGGTAACTACGTGAAAGATCATATCATTCATGGGTATCAAGACCGTTTTCTGGCGCCGTTGCCGGGGAGTCATAGCTGAAAAGATTTATCCAAGGGTGAAATAGCACTTCTTTCCCCTACACCAGCTCCGTTTTCTGGCGCCGTTGCCGGGGAATCACTGCTGTAAGGATTTGTCCAAGGATATCACAACAAAGTCAACTTCATCACAAACTTGTGCTAACACCTAAGCTTGGGGAGGTTGCACCTACGTGAGCATCATCTTATCCATCTTTACCTTCAAAGCAAATTATTTTGTTTTGTCATTGTCTTGCATTTTTATTTTCGGTTTGCATATTTATTTTCAGTTTTGCATTTTGTGTTGCATTTGTTCTTTCGGTTTGCATTTGTTAGTGTCATTTTATTTTCAGTTTTGCATAAAAAATTAAAAAAAACATATAAAACTTGGGATTATTGCTTCTGTGCCCTGGTTCTCTAGTTTATCTGTTTGTGCCCTACCCGCGTAGTTTCTCTCGTCCATGCCCTGGCTGGCTCGCACATGTCCCGCGGGGCGAAGACGGCCGTTCAAGCCCTTTGACCGTTAACAAACCTGTTACATGTGGGCCCAGCGAAGTGCATGCACCCCGTCCCACTTAAAGCTTACAAGTGGGGCCAGCGGCAGCGGAGTGCTTGCATGCAGTCGTACGTGCGCGTCCATGCATGTGCTCGTCGTCCCCAAATTTGCGCCGTGCCTTCAATGGCGTGCCCCCCTGGCCGGCAAAAAGCTGTCTGCCGGCTACACTGCCGGCCCGGCCGCGCGTCTGCTCCGCCGTCCTCGCGTCCTCTTTGCCTACTCTGTCCTACTACAAGATGAGCAGTCTGGAGCCGAATCAATGCTCGGTCGCCATTACTGCCATCTAGACCGTGACGCCGTCCAGACCGCAGATGGTTTTGAAAGCAGCCATCTCCTTGCCCATTGCGCTCACAAATCCCCTCTTCCTCTCCTAGACACCTTCTCCCATCCCTTAACTCTCCATGGCTCGTGGTGATGGCAGCTCCACTCCCAGCTCGAACCGCCGCTGCCA